>JXSR01S016121.1:22010-35412 GCA_000969725.1 Ophiothrix spiculata
AAGTTTTCCTTGACCTGTAACCATAGCAAAAACTGATCTGATGCACTTTAAACTATTACTTTGTGCAGACAGTTTTACAAGACGAATAGTTTGAGACCATTCTGAAAAAGATCGGAGACTTTTGAAATTTTGGACTCCCATAGGGAGAAATGCAAATATTTGGGAACCCTTCTCAACACAGGAAAAGACTTGCCATTGCAGCTTTCAACCAACTCAAAGACATCTTCAATCACAACAAACTCTCAACTTCAAAAAAGATACGAGCATTAAATGTATATGTCAGAAGTATTTTCATGTACAATAGCGAACTCTGGACACTAACAAAGAAACTTGAACAGAAAATAGACGTCTTTCAAAGATATTCTTTCTACAAAGAATACTGAATATCAAATGGACTGAGATGATTAGCAGCAAAAAAATTATAAGAAGAAACCAATGAAAATCCATGGAGCGTAATCATTAAGAAAAGAAGACTGTCTTGGTTAGGCCACCTATTACGCCTACCAGATGATACTCCAGCAAAGCAAGCCCTTACTGAATATAACAGCAAATGCAAACGACCAAGAGGGAAACCGAAGATCACATGGATTTCGTTGGTAACCAAAGAACTTCACGAACTCGATATTAAAGATTTTAATTCGGCATCTGAAAAAGCAAATGATCGCGATGTCTGGCATGAAATTATTGAGGGCGCCATGTCAAGCCTGACGAAACAGCGTTCCTGATGATGATGATGATAGGGCCATTCCATGACCTCTGATATGACCTTTCACATTTTTGGCTATAACTTCAGAACCATATTTCAGAAATAGGAAAAAGTATACTTTTTCTGCTTCCTTGTGATGAGAGGAACATGTTGGTGTGGTTTTGAACAAATTTTGACCAATTTTGAAATATCACCCCTTGTTTTGGTAGCCATTTTGTTTTATCTTGGATTTCTCAAAATGCTCAATGATGCAGATTTTGCATCATTCAGTTCTGGAATCTATGGGTCTCAAAGACTAAGAATCAGTCAAGACCAATTGTGCAGACTCCATTTTGCAGTCAAGCCAAAAATCAAGGTTTTTCCCACAGACTATTGGTGATGCTGGCAAGTACCATTGTTATACTAGTGACAGAGGTAGCGCTGATATCTGAAATCTTATGGTCTAATCACAACGTTGCTATATACAAGAACCAGTCCAAATAATAGGATTTCCAAACAAAATGGTCAATTTTGGGCTAATTTTGGACCCTTTGGGTAGACATAAATCCAAATTTTAGGGGTCTGATTGCCCAAAAACGTGGTCATTATACCCCTGGACCCCTTGTAGCGCTATCCCTAACTAGTGACATCCATGGTGATCCTGGCAAGTACCATTGTTATACTAGTGGCATCAATGGTGATTTTGGCAAGTACCATTGAAATACACGGCTGTTTGATCCCATTAATAGTGATTATTTTTAACCAAATGCACATTATTGGTGGCGCTATTCATATAAATTAAGTTTCTGGGTTTTTAGGATAAAGCTTAATTTTGACATTTGACACATGGATAAGGTGAAGGAGACCAAAATTTTATGCATACTTAATTCAAATTCTAAATATTTAATTTATGCATTATGCATATGATTAATATAAAAAATTGAACAGCGCCACTAATAATGAAATCTCAAAATATGGGCTGAAAATGTTGCATTTTGATCTTAAATGAGCGTTTTTTGAGAATATACGAGAAATTAAATTATGCAAACAAATCTGACTGTTCAAACACCTAATTCAAGAACTAATTTAGATACTTTTAGGACCCAAATTTCTAGTAACAATGCTTTTTGTCAGAAAAGTTAATAAATAATTAAACAGCCGTGAATACTAGTGGTATCCATGGTGATGCTGGCAAGTGCCAAGTACCATTGTAATACTAGTGGTATCCATGGTGATACTGACAAGTACCAATTGTTAAAATTAGGTTGACTTTATCATGCTGCATGTTTCAATTTCTCCATGCAGTATATCTGAGTAGTGGGCAAGCTGATGGCATCTGTCGCCACCTGTATAGAAAGTAAAACTACTTATGAGACATTTTATTTGCACTATAATGAACATAAGGACAAGTGACTATTCTGACTAAATTTTGGTATACCTCTCTATGCCCAAAATTTTTCAATGCAGCTTTTAAAATTGAACAGCAAAAAATGAATTCTTACAAATGTACAGAGAACTAATTTTACTAATTGTTACTTTTAACAAACATAATAAAACATTTCAATCAAAAAAGCAAATGTTTCTCTTTTTCTTTTCTGTTTTCTTCTCTCTCTCTCTCTCTTTCTTTTCTTCTTAGTTTTCCCTCCCCTTCCAAGGGATGTGAGGTATGGGGGACAACACCCCAATGCCCATTGTGCTCCCCCTGGAGTTAATTCTGTCAAACTGTAGTCATTTACACATATCTAACAAATGTATGTAATATCTTATATTTTGTAGCTGGAACTAATCAAAAAATAATAAACTCATCCAATGGATTATCAGAAAATCATTCTGCCACTGATAAAACAACTCAAAGTTGCAAAGTTACAAGCTCTAGCATAACACCAAGTTCGTCAAACAGGGACTCATCAATAGAGACAACACAAGTGACAGGATCTAAACAAGATGAAGGCTCCCACTCAGAGACCAATAACACAACAAAGAAAACACTTCTAGAAACTGCTGGCTTGCAAAAAACAGGTGACATTTCTTCAAGTAAAAAGGATGTTTCCAAGACAACAAATTTGAACAAGAGTGGTGATGGAGATGAAGGTGCAATGCAGCATGATGACACTTCTGCCCAGTCACATTCAGAATCAGATGGCAGCGGGGAAGAGACAGATGATAATGATAATGATGATGCAGCTGAAAATAAGGAAGAGGTATATAACATCCCAGGGGGGAGAGGGGGCACTCAGCTATACTCATGTACACATTAGTAAATATAGGTTTACAAAATACCCCCTAAAACAAGTTTTAGCTTTCCTTAGAGAAATACCCCTAAACAAGGATTAACATACAATTTTACACTAAATTTCAACCTTTAAAAGCTCAATTTTTTTCTTCAGGTTCTGAAAAACATCCATATTTTGAGTGGGCATTTTGTGTTTTGGTTTTGAAAAAAAAAACATCTCTTTTTGAAAATGAGTGTTTTAAGACCCCTAAACATGAGCAGTGCTTTCCATGCTGGTCTGGTCGGGAAAAAATGAACCCTTTTTTCCGTGTTTTTTGTTCATGCATGTGTACAAAAATATAGCTCAGTGTCTGTACTCCAATAACAATAAAATATATATCATTGTGGGTAGGCGTATGTTAATATGGTTTTAAGTAGATTGAATCAGAAAATTCAAAACTTTCAGCTCTGTACAAAAGGTTTTCTCTTTCAGGAAAACCCCAATTTGGGCCAATATTTTGTAGTTTTCTTGACAATGTGCATCTGATGGGTGGGATTTTATATGGTGTGGGGTGGGTATTGTGAGGTTGGTGTGGTGTTGTGCATGGTTGGGTATAATAGTGTGGTGTTGTTGTTTTTTGTGCTGTGATGAGGGTTGTGGTATAGTACATTATTTGTGCTGTTATGTAAGTAGTGTGTTTTTGAAATACAAGTATGATATTGCACATACACCAAACACAGAACATTTTGCTTTGTTTTGCAGGAAGGGGGACATTTTTATAGGAAACCAGATGGAGCTGGAGATAACGTGAAGCCTAAGGGAAGAAAAAGAAGACGGAATAGGAAAAGGAACAAGCAAACCAAGACGCAAGAAAATCAAAGGCAAAATACTTCTGTTGGGTAAGCTTTGTAGATTTGCATTCATGTAGGTCTAAGGGATAGATTTTTGGGAAGTCAAAAAATCAGTTATTTAGAAGCAGTTAAATTATCTGCCCCACATCAAATTCCAGTGATGAGTTAAAAAAATTAATTGCCCCCACCAAGTAATGCCAGGTTTTCAAGGCGAGTTACACCAAGTCCAAATGGCAAGTTAAATTGTACGCCAAGACCTTAATGTGAGTTATGCCAAATCCCATTGGCGAGTTATATTTTATGTCAGGTCCTATGACAAGTAATACTATGTCTCATTGGCGAGTTATACTCTTATGTTGAGTCCACAAGGTGACTTATGGACAAAGTTAAAATTAGATCATGAGAAGTGCAGTCTGTAAAACCTCCCATATTACTTATTTTGTTTCATCTGTACAATATTATGTGACCAGGTAGAAACCTATGAATAAGCAACAAATAAAGCATAACCGTAAGGCTGTGATCACATAGAAGTATACGGTATTTGTTAATACCTCATGTATAGATTCCTGTCCTCTGATTGGTTAAAAGTGAGGGCATGGATTTAACTAGGCCCTATAAATTTACTATGCTCAATTTATTTTGCGTCGTGTAACTCGAGCTTTACGCGCGCGACTGTAAGCATTCATGGTCAGACACGCGCTGCAGTGCATGAGCTAGTTATCTTGGGCGCACTGAATACGACGCGGTCAGCACTGAAAGGAGAATCAAATATCGTAAATTATTATCGAGCGTTTGGAGTGCTAAAATGTCTCTTTTAACCAACCAATGGACAAAAATCTATATATTCGGTATATAAAACGAATATTGACTGCTTTGCGTTCGGGTTATGGTTAAAATTATTTCCCCTCGGTGATCTCAAAACCATGAATATGCCCTCAGCTTCGCTTCGGGCATATTCACGGTTTTGAGATCACCTCGGGAAGATAATTTAAACCATGCCCCTCAAAGCAGTCAATATTTGTATACTATACGCTCCCGGAAGAGGCATTCATATTTGAAATTGACAGGGATTATATCCTCATCATCACTAACCACATGAGTGCCACCTCAGCAGTGTATAGTGAATAATGTATACTGTATAACCGTATACTGTATACCAATGCGTATACTTCTATGCGATCGCAGCCTAAGATGAATTTCACCTACATGTTACTTAATTTGATTTTTCCAGTAGGTCATTTAACATTGTGCAGACAAACTGAATGAGTAATATGTAGGTTGTGACATGTTAATTTTCTGAGATTAAATTAGTTTTTAAAATATTTTCATAATATGTTATAAGTAAAAGTCACTTAAAACTTATTGTCATTTATTATTAGGTCACACAATAAATCTGGAGTGACACCGCCTGGGCTCCTTGCCCGTGGTGGATGCAGCATGAATGTCCATTTCCATACAATTGTTTCGCCTGACTTTGATTACAACCCTGCAAAGGACAAGATTGTGGTGAAGATGAAAAAATCACAGTTTGAAGATTCTTGGCATGACTGCTTGGAGATGTATCCGGTTAGGTATGTTTTTCCCACTGTTAAGTAGTTTTATTTTTCATGAGTATTGATAAATTTAAGGGCAATTCAAATATGCCACTTGATTTTCTTTTATTGTTGTAGCTTTGATGTGTTTTAGAATAAATACTTAATCAAGGGCTTCAGATCAAGCTATGGATGGAGAAGAAAACCCAAAAAATTAACAAGTCATAAATCCTCTATCTCTCTGAAAAAGTAAAAAACAACCCTTTTCTTTCTTCCAAAAAGGAAGTGAAATAGCATGGTATACTACCCAATACCCATAATTCTTTGAGATGGTGCAAGTATTTTTTCCCATAGACCTGTAATGTATATCAATTTAAAGTCTTTGTTAGGGGTAGTGTTAGACAAAGGCTTAGGCTTAAGCTTAGACTGAGGCTTAGGCTAAGGGTCCGTTAGGATTAGGGTATGCCATGAGTATGATAGTACTGAGATGGTATTTAATAGAAACCCAATTGTTTGAATCATATAAGCCCTCTTTAAAATTGTTAGTTTTATTAAAATACCCTGCTCTATGCAACACTAGGTATTACAAATAACAAAATTTTGAGAAAGACAGCAACTTTCATAATAATGCATGGCATTCCTATTCAAACAATTTGAGCAATTAATAGATTTTCAAAGATTTGAGCTTTGTTTAATAGATTTTCAACACAGAATTGCATTCCTCCACCCCTTAAATAATGTGCATGTTTCTATAAAATTGTCCAAAAGTTGATATGCCATCAAGAATAAGTTGTTAACATTTTACTAATATGAGAGATTATCAAACCATTCTATCAGAAAACATAATTTTAACATTTGCTAGTTGTAATACCCTAAACACAAGTTGCAAGATGGCATACGAGGGGTGTTTAATAGGTTTGTGGCCTGAGGTATTAGGAGATTAGCTATGCCATTTTAATTCATTTGTTATGTAGTAAACTTTATTGATGAATATTTGAAAAGTTTCAGGTAAATAGTTTTTGTTTCATTTTACAATTTTATAAAAATTTTGAACTTGCCTGTAAGAGATTTCTAAAGTTCAGAATTAGGCATTAATAGTCAATAAAAATAACAATTATGATACCATGAATTCCCACATCCATCTCTTTTCTGACCTTTTTTAAAATCTGCAGCCCGATTCCATACCTGTCAAGTCTCCTGATTTAGACTGGAGTCTTCCAATTTTAGGTCGACCTCCCGATCAGGTAGCCATATCTCCTGCTTTTTAAAGAAATCTTCCGCTATCTCCTGCTTTGAAAAAAAAATCTCCCACTTGGAAAAAAATCTCCCCAATGTTCCGCTAGCATATATTACCATGATTTTAGATCGTGTACACACAACATTTTCTTTAGAAATTGAAAATAAGATTGTTGTCTGTGTGCTTGGGAGGCCTTTTTATTTAATTTTTTTTGATCTTCAGTTTTCAAAAGCTGTGTAAACAGTTTTTGGGTGTACCATTTGAGCCTCAGTTTGCCCTAAACGTGTAACATAAATTTAAGTGATTACAGAAGTCTCCTGCATCAGAATTTGAAAATGTTGAAATGTTGGCAATTATGCGATTCTTTTCATACTGATTTAAGGTGTAACCTTCCTTAAGTGTTGACACCTTGTCTTTGTTGAAATTGTTGAGTGCAGCGCCTGGGAAAGAGATTTTAAGGTTACTGCATGTCAGTTAAATCTTGTTGCTTCTGCAGTTTTCAAGGCAAACAATTTAACTTCAGAAACCTTGTACAATGTTGTAGGTTTAAAATTTCTGTAAAATAAAACGAAAGCAGATATTTTCTTGAAACGCTCCAAATATTCATCATCAAGTTAGACTACATAACATATGAATAACAACTGCATAGCTCATCTCCTACATCAGGCCAGAGACTTACTGAACATCAGGGGAGCAGGTTAGTGCAGTGGTAGTCCCCTCACTTTGCACCAATGAGGTCCAAGGTTCGATTCCCTGGCCTGGCGCTTTATGTGCATTTGATTTACAGTCCATGCTCACTTCGAATTAAAAAACATCTTGGAGCCCAGTTAAAGATATGCTTCCTTTAGCTATCTTGGTACCAAGTACCAAGTTGGGTTTCCTTGTTGAAAGCCTAAACAAGATGATTGAAAATCTCTCATATGTAGCATAAAGTACACTTATCGCAACAGATTTGAAAAGGGACACTCTAACTTAACCATTTGCATGTCAGATTTTCATTTTTTTGTATTCTAATTCTATAATACAGGGAACTACATGGGAAATACCATCTACTGACAGGGTGTGTTGCAATGGATCTCTCCACTCTGAGGAATGGGAGCCTCCCTTATAAATACTTCATGTACAACAAAAGTGGGTATGACTATATCCATATAGATAAGAATGGAATCTGGAATAGAAGACTCCAGGTACCAGAAGGACAATGCAAGAACAATGGTAAGATGTTTAAATAGTATTAACTGTCATATCTTATATACATACATATCTTGGTGTTTTATTGCAATTTTCAATACACAGTAATTTAACACATGTCATAATTACAAGCAAATATCTGAAGAGCAATAAATATGCAAATGACAAGTTAAAAAGAAAGTCACAGGGGGCCAAAACCGATGATCAGATAAAATTAGCTACGGAAGTACGCTCTGAGCATGTTATTTCCAAGCAATGTTAGAACCAATAGTAGTGCTCACACTGGCATATTTGACAATTGTCTTACACTGTCTGTTAGAGATGCCAAGCATTTTCAAGCCAGATGCGAATCTTACAGTGCTTAGGCTCCCTACAATGAGAACGATAGCTTTACAATCAAATTGTGTAGAGATGTTGATTAGTTCATTGAGGAGCTGATAAATTGTGAATTTAGTATCATAGGCACTGTTCACAAAAGCGTCGAAAGGACAAGAAACTTCAATTATAAAAGCTTTCATTGTTCGCTGGTCACAAACGAGCATACCTGGTTTACAGTGGTTGATGAAACCGAAATCATATTGTTACTGCCTTGCCTAGAAGATCACCTGTGATGGGTTGGTCACTGAAAATGTCAACCTGGAGGGGCTTTGTGATTATTTCATTCTTAACATGCAACAATTCAGTCATGGCGAGCAATGTAAATGATTTCCATGCAACCATTCATAATATGTGTATGCTGCGGCAAAAGGGTCCAGTTGTCGGCTCGTACATGTTGCTCCTTGTAGCATATCTAATGTATGGTATTTGTATACATCAGATATGCTACAATGAGCAACATGTAGGAGTCGACAACTGGACCCTTTTGCCGCGGCGGTACACATATGAGATACTGTATCTGACTGATGTTACATATGCGACAAGTTTTGAGATATGTATTTGAATACCTTTCAACAATGAAATATATGAATTAAATTCTAAATGTTTTTTTAATTAGCAGATAGGCCTACTCATCTTCATAAAAATATTTAACATATCTGAAGCAAAGTGCTAATTTGTGGATGTTTGCTGCTTTGACATTTTCAATTTTTCCCAAGTAGTTTAGTCGAAAAGTAGGGTTTACATGCACCCCCCTGAAATATTTCTAACACATGTCACCATATAGGAAATTTTGCGTAGAATACGATTAGCGATGTTAACAAATTCTAAAAGTGTCCCACGTATCATTTTTATGGCAATTTATGCAAATTAGTGCCGCCATTATGGAAAAATATTGTTTTAATCATATCTCAGATAATACTGCATAAAAGATTACAAATTTGGTGTCTATACCTATGTTTTGAGGGTCAAAGAATACAATTAAAACAATTAAAGAGTGATCACGTGCTTCAATGACATAATATTATGCAAATTAGGGTCGCCATTACGGAAAAATAGCCAAAATAGCCATTTTCATTAAAAACGACCAAAACAGACTTTAAGATGTCTGGTATCATAAATAATCAAAAGCAAATAACATTTAGGGTTACTACATGATCATTTGTTCCCTAATTATATTGTTAGCTTGTATAAAATCCAATATAGAGCATACACTGAGATCCAAAATGGCCGCCAAAATACCATTTTAGGCTCAAAAATAGGTAAGAGTGACTTTGCAACAGTATCAAAAGCATGAAATATTCAAAATAATCGATGGAAAATGGCTTTAGGGGCAACCAGAGGAACATTCCATTTCTGATAAGGGTAATTGCACGTTTCAAATCCAATATAGAATCTCTTCTTAGATCCAAAATGGCTGCCAAAATATAATTTTACGCACGAAAATGGGTTAAAGTGTCTTTGTAGCGGTCTCAAAAACACCAAATGTTCAAAATAATTGATGGAAAAGGGCTTTGAGGGTAACAATGAGATCATTTCTTCCCAAATGAGGGTCTTAGCATGTTTCAAATTCAATATGGAGCCTGTACCGAGATTCAAAATGGACGCCAAAATACAATTTGGTACACGAAAATGGGTTTAAAGTGACTTTGAAACTGTATAAAAAAAAACCAAATGTTCAAAATAATCGATGAAAAATAGCATTCAGGGTAACTTTGTAAGCGTTTCTAACCAAATAAGGTTGTAAGCACATTTCAAATCTAAAATGGAGCCTGAACTTAGATCCAAAATGGTCGCCAAAATACATTTTTATGTGCAAAAATGGGTTGGTTTTCGAGACAGTATTGAAAGCACTAAATGTTCAGAATAATCAATGGAAAATTGCTTTGTTGACTCTTAATAGTGTCATTTTTTCAAAATAAGCATGCTATCATGTTCAAAATCTAATATTGGGTCTGTACCGAGATCCAAAATGGTCGTCAAAATATCATTTTATGCTCAAAATTAGGTTAAAGTGTCTTTGAAACTGTATCTCTGTACCGAGATCCAAAATGGTCGTCAAAATATCATTTTATGCTCAAAATTAGGTTAAAGTGTCTTTGAAACTGTATCAAAAACATAAACTGTTAAATATATCAATTGAAAATGGCTTTTAGGGTAACAGTAGGAACATTTCTTCCAAAATACAGGTGTTTGCATGTTTCAAATCCAATATGGGGCCTGAAGTGAGTCCAAAATGGTCGCCAAAATATATTCTTATGTGCAAAAATGGCTTAGAGCCTATTCTAAACAATATCAAAAACAGAAATGTTCAGAAAATTGCATTTTTAGTAAAAAATAGGGGCAGTTCTTCCAAACTAAGTGCGTTAGCATGTTTTAAAATCTAAAATAGAGCCTCTATACTGACATGGCAGAGATCCAAAATGGCCGCCAAAATATATTTTGGCGACCATTTTGGATCTCAGTTCAGACTCCATATTGGTTTTGAAACATGCAAACACCTGTATTTTGGAAGAAATGCTCCTATCGTTACCCTAAAGGCCATTTTTGATTGAATATATTGAATATTTTATTTTTTTTATACAGTTTCAAAGACACCCAGTTTTGAGCATATAATGATATTATGGCGGCCACTTTGGATCTCAGTACAGACCCAATATTAGATTTTAAACATGATAGCATGCTTATTTTGAAAGAAATGTCACTATTGAGGGTCAACAAAGCAATTTTCCATTGATTATTCTGAACATTTAGTGCTTTCAATACTGTTTCGAAAAGCAACCAGCCCATTTTTGCACATAAAAATGTATTTTGGCGGCCATTTTGGATCTCATATCAGGCTCCATTTTGGATTTGAAACATGCTAACAACCTTATTTGGGTACAGACGCTCGCTTAGATACCCTGAAAGCTATTTTTCATCTATTATTTTGAACATTTGTTGTCTTTGATACAGTTTCAAAGTCACTTTAACCCATTTTCGTGTACCAAATTGTATTTCGGCGGCCATTTTGAATCTCTGTACAGGCTCCATATTGAATTTGAAACATGCTAAGACCCTCATTTAGGAAGAAATGATCTTATTGTTACCCTCAAAGCCCTTTTCCATCAATTACTTTGAACATTTGGTGTTTTTGAGACCACTACAAAGACACTTTAATCCATTTTCGTGTGTAAAATTATATTTTGGCAGCCATTTTGGATCTAAGAAGAGATTCCATATTGGATTTGAAACATGCAATTACCCTTATCAGGAATGGAATGTTCCTCTGGTTGCCCTGGAAGCCATTTTCCGTCGATTATTTTGAATATTTCATGCTTTTGATGCTGTTGTAAAGTCACTCTTGCCCATTTTTGTGCCTAAAATGGTATTTTGGTGGCCATTTTGGATCTTAGTGTAGGCTCTATATTAGATTTCATACAAGCTAACAATACAATTAGGGAACAAATGATCATGTAGTAATCGTAAATGTTATTTCCTGTTGATTATTTATGATACCAGACATCTTAAAGTCTGTTTTGGTCGATTTTCATGAAAATCGGCTATTTTGGCTATTTTTCCGTAACGGTGACCCTAATTTACATATTATTACGTCACTGAAGCACGGGATCACACCTAAATTGTTCTAATTGTTTTCTTTGACCCTCAAAACATAGGTATAGACACCAAATTTGTAATCTTTTATGCAGTATTAGTTGAGAAATGATTAAAACAATATTTTTCCATAATGGCGGCACTAATTTGCATAAATTTGCATAAAAATGATATGTGGGACACTTTTAGAATTTGTTAACATCGCTAATCATATTCTACGCAAAATTTCCTATATGGTGACATGTGTTAGAAGTATATTTCAGTGGGGTGCATGTAAACCCTACTTTCGACTTAACTAAAGCACCAGGCTTTCGCACTATACTACGCTCCCAGTCAAAAGTGGTTGCGCACCCTTAAATATGGGCAAAAACGTAATTATTGTCTCGCCTGAAAATTTTCAGGAAGAGACATAGCAATCCAATTTTCTGTCCGGCGTCCAGCGTCCACAAATTTTGTCCGGAGCAAATCTCTAAAACTGCATGCCGTACATTAATGATATTTGTTAAAATTAAGTACCTAATTTGCATAATTTATGCATAAAATGGTTTAAATGGCATATTTTACAAACCGTGCACCCTACATTCATGAAATTTGGTGTGTAGGTGGGGATATAGAGCTCTGCACTTGTGCAAAATATGCTAAGTACCTAATTTGCATAATTTATGCATAAAATGTTGCTTATTTTTCAACTTTGTCCGATTTCAAAGGTTAACCCTAACCCTGAATTGAGAGGTGCTCCGTTTTCTAGCCTAAGTCCAACTACGTCACAGTAAAAAAAAGCATGTTTTGACCGGGATTCGAACCCATGACCTCTGACTTCCCAAGCGAGGCACACCACTAGCAGGCCACCACGGGGCTGCTGCCCGGGCAGCGATTTCGTCCCCATATGCAACCCGTGTCTATGACGTATTTGGACTTAGGCGCATTTTGGTGATTTTTGACAGTGAGCTTTAGTGAGTTCTGGTGGGGTTAGGGTTAAGGTGTCAAATTGTTCATCTTGGACCAGTGATCAAAAGTGTCAAAGGTGACTGCCTCGTCTGACCACTCCTTTAATTTGGGGTCAAAGGTCAAAAGAAAGGTCAAATTTTCAATTTTGTCTGATTTTAAAGGTTAAGGTGTTAAATTGTTCGTCTTGGACCAGCAATCAAGAGTGTCAATGGTGACCCTGTCGTCCGACCACTCCTTGGGGTCAAAGGTCAAAAGAAAGGTCAAATTTTCAATTTTGTGCGATTTCAAAAGTTAAGGTGTCAATTATTGTTCGTCTTGGACCACCGATCAAAAGTGTCAAAGGTGACCGCCTCGTCCGACCACTCCTTTGGGGTCAAAGGTCAAAAGAAAGGTCAAATTTTCAATTTTGTCCGATTTTAAAGGTTAAGGTGTCAAATTGTTTGTCTTGGACCAGCGATCAAGAGTGTCAATGGTGACCCAGCCGTCCGACCTTTCCGTTGGGGTCAAATTTTCAACTTTATCCGATTTCCAAGATTAAGATGTCAAATTGTATGTCTTGGACCAATGATCAAAAGTGTCAATGGTGACCCCATCGTCTGACCTTTCCGTTGGGGTCCGATTTCAAAGATTAAGGTTTCAAATTATTTGTCTTGGACCAGAGATCAAAAGTGTCAATGGTGACCCCGTTGTCCGACCTTTCCATTGGGGTCAAATTTTCAACTTTGTCCGATTTCAAAGGTTAAGGTGTCAAATTGTTTTTCTTGGACCAGCGATCA
>JXSR01S016121.1:38837-50549 GCA_000969725.1 Ophiothrix spiculata
TTGACCTTGATAATGGACGTGAAATCACTACTAAAGTCTCATGTATAAACTAGAGACTCTATTCCATATGTACGCCAAAAATTGTGATATTCTGATATGTGTAAGTAGGTAAAAAGTTGCAGTAAAGATGCCGTTGGCAAAAATGGCACCCATTTAGGGACTGTAGCCTTAAATTGATTTTTTCCATTCACATATCCAATTACCATTCTTCCAGTTTCATAACCTGCAACGTGGAAATTTTCATAGATTTATTTATGTAGAATATTATTAAAATCAACTGACAAAGTGTCATTTACTTCTTGTCTAAAACCCACTTTCTCCACAAATTATAATATTTTGCTAAAGGTATTTCTTACAGATTTGTTGACAAAATCACTACTAACGTGATTTAAGCCCACTTTTGCATTTAGGAATATAAATTAATCTCTTCCATTCAAATATCCAATTTCCTATCTTCCTAATTTTCTTTCATACTCTCCAATGTAAAATCTTGAATACACTGCTGCCCGAAAGTGTTTGCACATAATAAAAAAAGTTAAGAAACCTCTTTTTTTTTAAATATAAAACGACCTATAATCATCAAAGATTCATAACCTCATTGTCACCGTGCAACCGGATAGATTTTTTTCAGGTTATAAGTTTTCAAACAAATGTGCAGAAATGTATTTAAACCCTATTTTTTATGCACAGGCTAAAGTTGTTAATATACATTTCACCCCATATTTTCAAATCAGTTTGGGAAATGTCGTAATTCATTTACGTTTGTGAATTCCTTTACGGTTCAATTTCCGTAAAGGAATTCCTTTACTTTACAGTAAATGAATTCAAAATTTCACAGTTAAATTTTTGGAATAGGTTCCATTCAATATGAAAATGCTTTAAAATGTTCTCCGGTTTTTATAGATGGCTCCAAAAATTGATTCAAAGTTAGCGTAAATGATTTCCTTTTCTGCATACAGTAAAGGAATTTTTTTAAAGGAAATTGAACTGTGAAAAAATCATGAAAGCCAGATAAACACCTCTTGAAATATGGCTAAATAAAGGTTTGTGCGCAACTTTCCTGAATATTTTGTGTATGACATAATTGATCAAATCAAGGCTGCAAATTTTAAAATCAAAAGGGTATCAAAAGCTGCATGTATACAAAAGGATTATAGTATTGAATGGATTCATTTCACCACAAACAAGCACTGCAGTCACTGTAAGCTTAATTAAAGCTCATACACATGCAATTGATGCAGCTACAGGCAATGAAATCACAATAACATTTTTAGCGTTTCTCAATTAACTTACTTTGGTTAACATATTTTATGTGGTATTTTTGATACTGATCTATTGGGAAAACTTATAAACTTAATCCACAGTCTGTTTATGTGTGCATCAAGTATAAATTTATCTTAAAGTGTTCAAAAATATTTAAAAAAAATTACTATCTGGTATTTACAGATCCTGCTGAGATTCTTAGCTTCTCGATTAGCTTCGCTCTCCAGTGGATCAACCACAGACAAGGTTGGGTTACTGGAGGCAGAGAACCGCCTTGTGTCAGCCCTAGCCATCACATACCTGGTCAACAAGTATGACTTGCCTCTAACAGACAAGCAGTGGGGGAATCTGATTGATGGGCTGCGATTTCCGACCAGCTTAAATAAGAACGAATGCAGTCAGCTGGTGAACTCCATCATCAAAGTATACAACAACTACAACAAGTATGTATTTTTACTAGATGTTTTATAATCATCCCAAATTATGCCCATGGTTGGTATATATTGACTGCTCATGAGGGGGGTAAATCACTCAATTGCTCCTTAGCACTCTGGTGACCTCCGACCCACTATTTTCTTGCTGGCCCTTGGTTTATGAGAGGAAAGCAGGTCAACAGATCACTACGGGGCAATAAAGTGAACATCCCTGATCAGTGAGCAGTCAATATTTGTTTTATGTAACTCACCCCAAAAGAATCATATCCCTAGAAGCAGAATTCTGCAACCATTATAGTCTCTGTCATGTGTGATTGCAATTTTGGTTTGTTTTTATGAATTCCCACCACTCGGCACTTTTTGAAATATCTTATTGGATTGTGTACCCTTACATGTGCTCTTAAACAATAGATAGTTTGCATGACGCGATACGCACCTTATACACAGACCGTTCTCGTCGCCATCTTGGTGGGGTCGTAGAAGTTTGTGATGTTAAGTTTAAAACAAGACATCAAAATTGACTGTAACTTATGATTGACTTCAAATCATGACTTGAAAATTAAACTAAATAAATGTACTGAATATTTTTGTCGTCATTAGTTGTGATCTGGTATCAAGATACTGCTAAATGATTATAATGTGATGAGACTTTTGTTTGCCGGCCCATGAAAATGGTCTTGTGAATATGATGACGCCATGTGCAAACCCTCTATTGTGAAGTAGGCACAGAAATTGTCCTTTTTGCATGTAGATTTAATCATTCACAAAATTCAGTATATATGCTTATCATAAAATTCCAATTTTTTAAAAACAGAGACATCATACTGAGCCTGAAGCATGTCTGCAAGAGTCCACATCTCAAATCAGCTCAGAAAAATAAATATGTATGGCTTCTGGTACTGCCACTGCTGCACTTCTTCAGGGAAGAGTGTCCTCCCTGCACAGACCTGCCAATTACAATGGATTATAGTGAGCCAAAGTGGTGGGGAGTTGAAGATCTTGGAGTGGACACAATAAGTGATATAAGCGACACGTAAGTATGTATTTTGATGAGAACTTCTTGAAGTGTTCTACAAGTTGACCTAATCCTTTGTCAAACATAATATGACCGCATACAGATATTTACTGCTCATGAGGGCATTGGTGCAAAATATCTATCCAAGGTGGCTAGAAACTGTATGTCTGATATTGCCCGACACGGAGTCACCGATAAAATAAGACATATTTAACACCAGTCACTTTTCTCTAAGACTACCTTTGAAGGTTCAAAAACATCATTTGTGGATGTCAATTGAAGTTTAGGAATGGCACAAAATATTACCACCTTTTGGCTTATATTTTTGAAGATGTCATACATATGCAAGACTCGGTCAGAATAATTAAAATTGTGTAGCAAAGCAAGAGTATATTTAAATTTGCCAATGGTGATTTTTTCAATTCTTTTGTAAAAATCTGTAACTTTAAACTAAAGAAACTTGCCTTTCGTTGGCTGCTGGAACAGCAGTGAGTTCATTCATTATTAAGCATTCTTCAAATAAAACAAATAATTCCATCCTGAATGATTATACCACAGGGAGGCCAACTTGTTACAGACCATCCTAGAGCAACTGGCACCTCTGTTTGACATAGATCGGCTGCTTCCCCGAAGCTTCCTGTGGCTCAAGATGACTCCGACAGGCCTCCAGCAAGTCTTGAAGGCACAGCAATTTCCTCCAATCCTCTTATGCTGTGCTGTTCATACCATGATGAAAACAAGTGTGTTCAATAATGAGAATACACAGGTAAGCAACAAGCAAATATTTATATAACTATCTTACACCACATACCCAGGAAAAACTTGAGAACAATTCTAGTATAACATTCCTGAGCTGCACATTTGGAACACAATTCTAGAACAAATTTTGGTTCTAGATTTCAACAGTGTACCAAAACTGTACTAGAATGCTGTTCCAAATATGTAGTTCAGGAATGTGTTCCTAGAATTGTACTCAATTTTTACCAGGGAACACACTACTATATACTACTGTAACAAACCAAAAAATATTCTACCAGTACAGTGCAACATACCTTATTTTTCCTAACCTACTGGTCAATGTTAAAATGTAAACTACTCGTTTGTATTTCAATAACACTCTTTTTCTTGCATAATATTTTCAACATTATACTTAGAAGATGTAAATTATGGTTAAAATTTATTTTTTAATATCATCATTTGCATATAATTAGCATATTTGAAACAACAACCAGGAAAATCTACAAATCCCTATATTTTTGACCATCATGATGTTAATTTGGAAATTTGGCATTCAGGTAGTTTGTAACTACATGGTGACAATTTATGTTAGTCGGTTTTGATTATTTTGCATACTTCTCCCTTTTTACCCAAAAATGTGCAAAAATCACAATTTTTTGAATTGTCTATATTTTGTTCAGAGTTTTATTAAATTTTCTAATTTTGGTATGAAAGGATACAGAAAAATATGTTTTAGAAATCTGTTAGACAGATTTTTGAAATACTTAATACTTTTGAAGTTACAACCAGAGATGCCAGTTTTCCTGTTTTAACCTGAATTCAGGTTTTTTTAAACTCTAAATTTATGCGTTTTTTATATGTTTTCAGCCCTTTTTTCAGCTTTTTTGCCAAAAATTATGCGAATTTTCAGGATTTTTTAAAAGTTTCAGGTTTTTTAAGTGATACATACTGGCATCTCTGAACAACGTAATTACTGTTTAATTGTGTTTTGACTCGGAAACCATTTTGACATTTTTGCTAATTTAACAGAAAATTCAAGATCAAGCTCCAAAATTTCATCATAAATGTATGTAAACTATGGTTATAGATAACTTCTGTATCATTTTGTCTGGAAAGAAAACAGCAAATCAGCTATAATTTATATTTCTTAATTATGGACTAATTATAAAGGCACTAGTATTCTGTTAGCAATTAACAGCTATTGTATTTTCCAGACCATTAGTTACCCAATGGTTTAGCATTTCTCACAACACCATTCATACACTTATTACACAAATTCAATAGTGTGTGTTTAATGGACTTAAACATTCAGTTGATACATTCTATAAACACACCATTGATTGGCTTAACATTTGGCCTTGTCAGCAATATCCTACTTTAGACCAATACAAAACAAGCTTTCATGTGAAAGCTATCTCAGCTTCTAGTGAACCAATGAACTTGAAATTTTCAGCATATAAGGGGCTGCCCTTGGTTAATATATATTTAAAATATCCAACTGGTACTGTGTAACATAATAATATTATAGTCATTTAAAATTAGGAAAAATAAGGCCTGTTCCACTGTATTTATTACGTGGTATACCAGCGCCAAACAAACTTGCAGCCCAGCCGGAATTCATTCAAGTGAACTTCCACACCAGAAGTGGGCTCAGCGCACAGACTAAGATAGAACTTCCCTGTCAGGTTATACACTGAACAAACTTATACGTTCTTGACATAACTCCACATCCTTCACATTAGACACATCCTTGTGTCTGAATCACTACAATCCATACTGGCACATAATTCAATGTGGGGTCCACCTAGGCGTTTAGAAAACCTTCGGGCAACCAGCTGCCACCAAACTGTAACGGACCAAACCAAATCAATTTAACAGGTAAATCATTTGACATGGCAATATTTATGTTTTCAGAAATCAACATTATCATACTCTGATAACTGGACAAATCTTATGTTGTTATGAATGTCTATGTTATCAGAAGGATAGGGCACACTTGATTTCAGTCAAATTATTTGATACAATCCACAAACCCCATACTTTCACCTTACAGAATTGACCATTAGCTTAATATCAATTCTTTGCAATACCCAATCATGATCTCTGTACTATAAATCAGCGGCATAATCCTTGGTTTGTTTTTCCAACTATCTTTTTACCCATAATCCAGCCATACAGAGTTTTTAATGTTTACTTTGAAGTTTGTTATCTACAGCACATATTGCATTTTCCATTTCTCTCTTCATATATTATGAAATGCATCGATTAAAATCCTATTTTTATTCCAATCACAGAAAATAAGTGAGGATCTGAAACTTCTATCTGAACAAGTTAACAAGAAAGCCAGAGATAGCAGGTATGTACATTTATTGGACATTTCTTCATCATTGTACTTTTCCCCCCCTATCACATGATGAGTTGAGACATGTGTAGATGTGTGTGGTCTTGCGGAACAGTACATGACTCATAAACGGAAGGTTGTAAGTTTCAGCCCAGCTAGTGCCAACATGTTTGTGAACCTAGGCAAATCACTTTTATCACACTTGTCTCATCAACCTGAGCACACTGGGAAGCTGTTTAGGGGGATATCACAACCTTAGTGATGATAAGTATGTGCCTTTGGTGGAATGGTCCTGATGATGATTCCTTGTTATGGCGTAATAATAATCATAGCCCTTTTGTAACCTCTAGAATAAGGGGTTCCCGGGCAATAAAAATGCCAGTATTGTCACTATCAATATGCTGTTTTTTCTATCCAGAAAACTTTTTCTCACACCTCTCCCTTGTTCGTTTCCATTCTTTTTTTTTTCTCTCTCACATTTTCCACCTCTTTACCTGTGTCCTTCTATGAAGTCTACAATTGATTGATCGATCGATATCAATCAATCAATCAATCAATCAATCAATCATTTCCCCTTTACATTACTCCTTCTTCCCTGTGTCCAGTCAGTCCTCCCTCTATCACTTTTAAACATCTTGGTTTCCCAAATAGCAAACCAAATTTTTTTTCATGACAGACCATTACTTAGAAAAGCAATATTTTCCTCCCGGGGGGGGGGGGGGGTACTCAAGTTTGGTTTGGGTAGGGACGTGCCGCAGGGAAATTTGAAAAGCCACCCATCCAAATACCAATTTTCAAGAAAAAGGGACCCATCCATATACCAAATCTTCCAAATTTTGAGTTAAGTTTGATCAAAAATTGCATTTTTTTCGCCCAAATTTGCGCTATTTTGGCACAAAATGTCTAAAGTTTGGTGAAGAAATGTCCAAATTTGCGCCATTTGGCGCAATTTTGGAAAATTTTGAAAAGTGGCCCATCAAAATACCACATTTTGGGAAGAAAAAGGACCGATTGAAATACCAGAGAGCCTGATTTTGCTACCCGAATTTGCGGCACGTCCCCATAACCACTTTTGTACTAAGTACCCCCCGGGATTTTCCTCTAACCAAAAATGTCAGTTGTATAGCTTCAATTTTACTTTATCTCTAGACATTAGAAATTACTGGCTGCTAAGGTATTCAAGAAATGCTCATTAGTAAACTTATATTTGTTTCCTTGTAACCTGTAGTAATACTCCCATGCAAGAGTGTGTACATCTTGCAAATCTAGCAAGCCGATTGTCAGAGACAGCCATGTCAAAAGCATCAAGAAGCGACTTCATGTTGGTAGCATCAAGTTGTGAGCTTTTCGTGGCCTGCTACAACCTATGCTTTGTGAATGCTAAACAACAAACCCAACCTCAGCAGCATTCATTGATGACCAATGTAGAGAGGTCAGCCGATACACTGAGGGAAGATGTGCTGAAGTGGTTGAAGAAAAATCTCCTAGCACAGCTGTCACATGATGCCAAGAGTAGATTCCTTAAAGATGAACTAGACGTATGTAGAAATAAATAAATCATCAAATAGAAAAAAATCAAATCCTCTTTATAAAAGTTGAAAATCATCAATTTTGTTGTAGGAGATAATGATGTTTGATTTACTTTCATTTTTTGCACTGAAAAATCATATTACAACTTATGGGAAATTAATAACAGCAAATTTATAATAGATCTTGAACGTGCACCATCACAGTTTAGTTGTAATGAATTAATTATCTTTCATGAAAAGTCTGTTTCTTGGGTTTATCCTTTCTAAGGTCTTGGACAAATAAATGTCCAATAAATTCTAAAGTATATAGTGTGCATGTAAGAATAGCATAAAGGTATGTAGACAGTAAGACCATTCATGGAGCTAGGCATATCAAATAGTATTAAGAAAGAAAGGGACAAAAATCTGTTTAGAAGTTCATAAGCACATATCTCTTGGAAACAAAGCAAAAGTGGGTCTTCTGATAAACCAAGTAAAAGTTATAATTAGTAAACCAACAACAGCATCAGTGCTGGTAGTAAAAAAACATTAAATTTTCTTAGTACAATGCTCAATTAGTCTTCTAAACTTTCTGACAATGGAGTCAACAAGTGATTTTGCACACTGCTCGACCCATTTCTTTATAGAAGAGATGAAGAGAATAAGAAAACTTCTTGATTCTCACAAGTTTCTGTTGAACAATATGTCAGCTGACTCTTTACAAGAGGAAATTTCCCCCTCAGACATGGGAATCTCAAGGAAATTATACATGTAGGTCATGTAGTCACTGAAGAAGAGGTTGTTACTCTATTTGAAAAAGCTGTCAACCAATCATGCCTGCTTGACTAGCTGAGTGGAAAACTATTTTCCCTTTTTCATATGACTGCATAATGTTATTAATGTATTTTTTAAAATAGTGTGTCAGTGTCTCTTGTGGGCGCACACCACTAAATAACTAGCACTCGCAATCCGGCATTTCTAAAATCGGCAAAATTGACTGCCCTTCTAAAAACAGGACTTCAAAACGTATGGAAGGGCAATATGTTTGGTCAATATTTTGTTCTAATCATAAAGTTAGGTTTATTTAAAGATGCTCTGATGCCATATTTGATCTCCAGACTAATTTGGTAAAATTTAAAGGATTTTCCTTAATTTGCGCTTGATTCTGGAAATACAAAATTTGGCTCTCAGTGATAGGGGGCGTTATACTTCAGCGTCCAATTTCTTGAAATTTTTGCCTTGAAGGTGTACTTTTATCATCATTTTGTGTTAGAAGAGACCATAATCATCTGAGAAAAGGCAGTGTTGAAGCAACCAGTTGCTTTATTATTGAGTTCTCGGGTGTTTTTAGGAAGCCATTTTGTACAGTAAGTCAATGGGAAGCTCTATTGTGGTGTGTTTGTGTTTCTAAAGGAAGCTATATTACTTTCTTTTGATCTAAAGGTTGACCTTTGATCCTAATGGTTCACAAAATTACGCTTCCCCAATTTCCAATATTTAAGTTCCTGAAGAGTTACTAAAATGGCTGTTTCCTTGAACATTTTAACAAGTATAGATGGATTTGCTCTTCTTCAAGTGAAACAAATATTTTTTGACAATCATCTAGTCATAATTGCTGGTCATTGTTGACTTAATCCCTGTATAGCATGATAGACCTCATTATTTTGAAAAACAAATATTATAACATGGTTATTGGTACTGTTTTACTGACAATACCCTGAATTTATTTTTTAGCTACCTCTGTGAGCACAAATAATGCTGCTGTCAACAAATTGCAGATTTGCATTACACAAAACAAGAACTGGTAGTTATGCTAAAAACTTGAAACGCAAATAATCAAAAACTGACAACTTTGTTGCATCATCTTCAGCAACCTTCTCTAAACTTGAAAATGACCATCTTCAACTTGACGGTGTAACAATAACAAAATAATTATGTTCACTGGGCTTGGATGAATTTTGGAGTGCTCTTGAAACTTGATTTTGAACATGATGCAGCATACCTCTACTGTCATCAAACATTTCAATTATCATCTCAGAAATATTTCTCATATTTGTATTTACACATAGAAAAAGACACTTGCAACTTGTCATTCAGTCATTTACATTTCAAGCTGTTGTTGGGAAACATTGAAAATGAACACATTATTATGTGGTTACAGAACAGAGCTACGGTACTTGTCTGATACATGTGGTTTGAAGTGATCATAGTGGGACAGTATTACATCACTGGCTTCCATTATATCTGCATAACCAATTTCAGATTCTTGTTTATGTATGTAAATTTCATACTTCCCTCCCACCACAACATGTCAGTTACTTTAAAAACATCAGTGACAATCACATTATTATTGGAATCATTAAATATCCTACAAATCAAATCTGCAGAGTTTGTGCGTATGATGAGAGCGGGAGTGACTTCGCATCAATAACGAACATGTGTCTTGATTGGTTGTTCGACGTGACGATCGCGTGAGAAGAAAGTCTTTTGTATTACGAGAGGTTGTCTGCTTGTTTACTCCACACATCTGTTGCATTCAAAATTTCATGACTTGTAGGAAATTTAACGATTTCAATAATAGCCCCACATTCTTCCATTGATCAATCTCTTCATCATATTCCATAAACAAAATCTGTTGCATTCTAGAACAAGTTTCCCAAACCACTAGTGCCAAATACTCATTAAATCAATTTTTAGTTAGTTAAAATCATTGTTCAAAACTCACCTCTTTTAGTTTTTTTTTAATTTATTAGCTTTATAATATGTAATTTGATTTTATATATGAGTGACCCATTATGGCAAAACAGAAGTACGTCTCATAGGAGCTCATAGGCGCAACATGTATCCCTTTTCCAAAAACGTGTCATGAATTTTTTTTATGATTCTGTGAACATTTATATTCCACTACTTGATCAGACAGCAATATCCTTAAGTGCAATAATCATGCAAATTATATGTAATACAATCTGACAAAAGCAGTTTATGTTGCACCGAAAAGCTGCAAAATAAAAGAGTTTTAGACACATTTCATCTGTCGTAGCACATGCTGATCTATTTGGAAATTGTTAAAACTTATCCTACAAAGTTATCTAATCATTTGATATTAATAAGGTTATTATTAGAAAAGGCACACTTCAAATTTTGAATTCTACTTACATTTTTGAGGTGAAATCTTGCTTGGTATCGAGAAATGGAAAATTTGTTTTCCTCACCTTTTAATTTTTTGCTCTGTGGAAGCTAAATATTACTGATACTGTATTACCTAAGTAACAGCTTTAACTTTAATTTGTAATACTGTATGCTTAGTTTCTTACTATTATCATTTCTGTGTTGGTTTAATACTCTTGTCATTTTGTAGTTTTATTAGTACAATTTTATGCTCAGGATAAGCGGCAAGAATTTTTGTAATAATTAAATTTGAACTGCTTTGCCGTCAATATATTTTACGATTTTGTCACCACGAGAGTTAAGTTCATTTCAACTTTAAAAATCTTGTTGTTTTTTCACCTATATGCTCAGCATAATTAAAATATTGGCTTGCTGTAACTATGACAATGCAAGTGACAAGTTTCAATAAAACAGTGGCATTACCGCATCAAAACTACAAAACAATAAGTACAAAACCAGCATGCATCCTAAATTAATTTGTTCACATTAGTTTCATTGAACTTATTATTCATTTCATAAATACAGACCTGGAATAGCTTGCTGCATATCTACTATGATGAAACAACTGTAGCAGAATCTTGGAACAAAGCATTGTATTCACTGCTGGAACAAAGAGTCAAGGCTGTAAGTTTGGAGATTGTAGCATAAATTTTCAATTATACTTTGATGCAAAGTTTCAATTTGTTGTGTACTGTTATGAAGGTCCCAAATGAAAAAGGAAAGCAACTATAGCTTTGGTTTGTCCTTTGAATTGAAATCTTATTTTCCTTAAGAAACAATCAATGTCACAGAAGAATATTTGAGAACTATGATGACTATAAAGCTGAGTTCATACTTATAATGCAATGCGTTTCCTAGAGTTTTCACCGGTAAGGCCAAAATAAGAAACAAGTTTGTTTCTGGTAACCCGTGCGCGTTTCTGTTAAGTTACATGTTTCCCCCATTATTTTTTTTTTCCATATTTCGTATCAAAAAATAAATTTCTAATATTGATAAATAAAATAACTCTGTAAAAAAGCTTACTTACAATTGCTTAAAACTTAATAACAATTGCATAAAACAGCAACATTAATAGATAATATTTTTACAAATTCCCATACAAAACAAGTTGCCGGTTTAATCCTAACCGACATTAGTGATCACTTGCCCATATTCATCTCAACCAATTTGTGTGTGTACCAGAAAGATGAATCTGGTCCTTATTTAGAAATAAGGGAATACAATGATCAAAATATTAACAAATTT
>JXSR01S016123.1:3490-21686 GCA_000969725.1 Ophiothrix spiculata
CATTTTCTCATTAGTAGTGACACACCATAAATATTCATGAATGTTTCCAAACCAAACATTCATGGCATTATTAGAAAAACACATTTAACTGTGTACAATCATTTGAGGACATGTTGGACTATCTTTTTTTTTTTCAAAAAAGATAAGAAAATGAATAGCATCAATCAATATAATTCTCTTCTAGAATGTATACTACAACCCTCATGGCTAGATCTAACTTGATCTCACTATAAAATCACATAAATATAAACAGGGGGTATAATGGCACAAATTGCTGCTCTTGAAAGTATTCCGGGATGGGGGTACTCACATATGGAAGTGACATCGAGTGCCACCAAGCACCTGGAAAGTAGAGGTATTTCTGTGACAAATTGGGTCAAAAAAGGGGTCTTTCAGTGACAAAGTGCAAAAAAAATGGGAGGTGTCTGGGCAAAATTCACCAAAAGTAGGGTCTTTCTGGGTCAAAATAGCCAAAAAGTTGCAAAAGTTTGACAAATTTTGCAATATTTTCGATGATTTTTGCATAATTTTCGATGATTTTTACTAACTATGGGTTCACAGATTGGGCAGGCAGATGGTTCCCAGTTCAAATCATGGTGACAAATGGTGCACAATTCTGCTCTTACAGGGTTTTCTCAGAGATACAGTTGCTTATGACTGAGGGATAACAATTTTTTTTATAAATAGTAAACAAAATGTTGGGGTGTGTGCGCAAATTTCAATGCACACTGAACGCATGCTTTACTAACGTGTTTGGTTAATTATGCAGAAATTATGCAGACGCAGGTGTGCCATCAAAGTAATCAAATTTTATCAAAAAATATCAGCTCTTGAAAACTAACACGGTGACCATATTTTCTATTTCAGTGCTTCAACATAATGTAAAAATCAAAAAAATCAATGGAGCATTTACTATTTTACAAGCACATAATGATCGACGTTTTGGAGCTTTCTCTATACTTTGTATGGTAAATCGGGTGATTTTTGTTGTTGAAAATATGTACTTTTTGAAATACCCGTATCTCAAAAACGAGCACAGTGACCTTTTTTTAAATTTTAGATTCGTTATCAGCATAAATAAATCTACAATATACCACATTTTTAAGAAAATCAATGGAGAATTTGCATCTCTGAGAAAACCTCTTAACTGGCCCTATGTGAGAAAGGAAATCTCTTTCCCCGATATATATGTTTATCCTTGATTATGATTTCTACCTTCAAATACAAGGTGTAATTTATAATTCAGGAAACTTTGAAACAAATGTTTGAATTTTAGTGACCAAAACAGCACATAGACACACATTTTATTAGGATAATGTCAGTCACATTCAATTCTGCAAGCTTATTTAATCTTCTTTTTTTATTTGCTGCAACTTGCATTTATCTTTAACAATATTGCAAAGATCTTTTTGAATATTTTGTATACATGTATGTTTATATTCATTTTATTTTAACTTGAACCAACTTCCTATTCTTCTCATCATGTTTCCTGATTTTTATATTAAACTTCTTCCTTGTACATTGTGTATTTTCATCTTCATACTCCTTCAAATTCACCACTTCTCAATATTTTATAACTGTTATTGTTAAGACATTTATCTACATGGCGTGCCAATCCAGATCAATCTTCATCAATCAGATTCAGATCTAAGATTCAGGTCTCTGTGTTTGCATAGAACTCAATCTAGCAGATCCAGATCTTATGCCCGTGTAGATGCAGTTTAGATGCAAAGCGGTTCACAGAGTTTCAGATTGATATGGATCTGGGTTCTGTATAGATAGTCCCAATGTTATATGCTAAAATGATTTGTGTATGTGTGTAAACTTTAAAGGAAAGGAAACAATAAAAACAATAGCTAATTAGCCAATGTCAATTGACTTTCAGGAGCGAGAGGAGAGAGAGCGCCGAGTTAGAGAAGAGCAGCTCCATCAAGGAGAGAGACAGAGGGCAGAAGAGATTTACTTGAAGATGAAACAAGAAGAGGTTGAAATGGAAGAAAAAAATAGGACACAGATAGAAAACGTGTGGAAAGTACAGTGTAAGTTTAATGAAATTTGTTCTAGAAAATCTGAGGCAGGTATCCTTGATTGTTGTCTCCAGACTCCAACATCTTATTACCATGGAGAAAATCGAATACAATTCTAGTACAAGATTTGAATGTGCACATTTGGAACATCATTTGAGTTCACTTTAAGTACACTTCTAGTACAAATTTTTTGTACTAGAATTGTACTTGAAGTGTACTCGAATGATGTTCCAAATGTTTATACTAATATTACTTAAAGTTAAAGTGTACTCGAATGATGTTCCAAATGTGCTCATTCCAATCTTGTACTAGAATTGTACTCGATTTGTACTAGAATTGTACTCGATTTCTACCAGGGATATGTATCTCCCACATTTCAAAAATAAGGCTGTCGGTAAAAGCTAATAAATCTTGGTACTTGATTGGCTAGTGTCCTGATGGCATGAATATTGATTTGTTTTGAAACAAATGGCACATAACATGCGTTATGCATTGGTGTTTGCGTGAATTCTTGTAATGTGTAGTTAAACGCAGTATGTCATGCAGAAGTCACTCATGTCCATTTTGTCAGCGAACCTGTATACCAAACCCTTTATTCTATTCACGAACGAATTCATTGCTAGCTGTGTCTAGTTAAAAATTGGGCGAGTGAGAAACCAAGGTGTGTAATTCTATTGGTCAAAATGTGTTTGACTGATTATGATCAGCCTGTATGAAGCAGACTGAGCTACAGTGAAGCAGAGAGACAGAGGGTACTAGAGTATTGATCGCGCTGGGTGCTTGACAATTAGTCTACCAAGACTAGGCCTAACCAAGACTGCAGGTCAATCATGGTTAGTCAGGATTGGGATCTAGCCTGGATATCATTGATAAATGAAAAGATTCTTCAAACATTTTGAATTTGATTATTTAAAATGTCAGTATACAAATACAACATGGTTTGAGGGGAAAAATCACAAAATACTGTTTCCGAGGTGTTGGATGATTGAGACTTCCACCAGAGGCGCAGGCCGAGGGAGGAAGTCTCGATCATCCAACGCCGAGGGTCAGTATTTTGTAATACTTCTCCAAAATAAACCATGATGTATTTGTTTTACTTCACCTCAAAAAAAAAAGAGCTTTGAAACCAACGTAAAAGTCAACAAATTTAGTACTATGCTGTCAGCCATACGGTAGTACCATGTCGAAGTTTTTACTACTTTTTCCTGTGTGTGTGTGTAAAACACGCAGGCGCAACGCATAACGCACACTCGCGTGGCTGTACTTGAGTATTAATGCACACACGGGAGAGTAGTCAAAAATACCTTTTACGCGTCACCGCTATTTAACCAATAAAATGTACTTATTAACTTATAATTATTCAAGAGGTGTAGTAATGGTTGATATCTTGTCCAGGAAACAAGAATACAAATATTGGGGAAGCGGGTTAACGCAGCGGTACTTTCCGCACCTCACTTTTCACCAATGAGTCTCGGGTTCAATTCCTGATCCCGACACTGTATGTGCATTTGGTTTTTCGGTCCATGCTCGCTTCCGCAGTTTTTTCTCAGGGTCCTCTTGTTTTCCTCCTGCATTTAAAACTTAATCTTACAGAAAGATCTTGGACCCCAATGAAAATAAGCTTCATTAGAGGCTTTCTTGGGTTATCCTTGGCTATCAGCCTAAGAATTCTTTCTTTTTTATTGATTAAGTTCCTGTTTACCATTCAGTGAACAGTATTAAAAATGATATTATGTATCTTTAAAAAAAATCATTTCCTTTCCCCCAGTACGTAGGTCTAAACTTGCAGATACAGCCAAAAGGGAGCGTGCACGTTGGGCACGCAAGGAAATCCGTCGTTCTCGTCTTAGTGGGTTCTTCGATAACATTGATATAGCTGGTATGATAGAAGAGAAGACCATTATTCCACCGTCCAGTAACGAACCACCACCTGCATACAAGTAAGATTACTATACATGAAAAGGTCTGTCCATAGAACCGTGCAACTGCAGTGCAGTTTGTTGTTTACTGTGCTGCACATTTTGGTGCAAGAAATCACAGGGCGAAGCCACAAAGTTTTATATTGAATTATGTCACGTGCGGCAAAAAAGTCAGTACATCACTAAATTTTGCGCACTGCACAAATTAAAGTTGCGTCATACTATGAACGGACCTGAAGAAAAAAATGTAGTAATATAGTAGACATCATATGTGACATGATCTTTTGGAAACCAATTATGTCATATCCGGCATGTTAGGGGTGCACCATTAGATTTTTGGAGGGCAGAAAGTTGAGTTTGGGGTAAAATTTGTTTGCTCCCTCCCTCCCCGTTCTGGAGAGATTTTTTTTTTCTAAATAACCTTCATTTTTCTCCCTTTAATGTTCAGGGGGTAATTTTTTTCCAAAAAACTTCCACCCCCTGGAAATCTAATGGTGAACTCATAGTTCAAGACATATTTTTTAGATGTATCCAAAAAGTAGCATGTAGGTTTACCCTGTGACAGGTTTTAATAGATCACTGTTAAACCCATCACATGTCGCAACCTAGACGCTACTTATTTCATAGGTTTCCACCAGTTAAAGTCATATCACAGGTTTCACCATGTGATAGGTTTCTGTGATTACATTATAAACCTAACATGGTCAAACCAAGGAATTTTACTAGGGGAATCAGGATACGCCGCCATCTTGTATGGCTCATGGAGCAGAGTTATTGTACCTCCGGATGTATTTGGAGTTTGGCCCAATTAATATCCAGGCAGATTGCGTAAATCTTCACTTGACGCACATACAGTGTGTGCATTTTGTTTTGCGCGTAATCCGTGTCCCTGCATTTCATGTAGCGTGTATCGTGACTTGCTCTGATTAAAATACACCAATTTTCCCGCTAATCTGTTGCAAAGTGTGGCACGCGGAGCCGTAAAATGCCGGAGGTACAATAACTCACCCTCCATGAGCGACCATCCAAGATGGCTGCTGTCTCATAGGATTTACATGGTAGTGAAATCAAAATGGCGGCGAATCCCGATTCCCCTTTAAAAATTCCTTTGGTAAAACCTACATGTAATGATTTCATAGGTTTTTTACAAGTTCATGTCATGTTATGTCCAAAAAGATGTTGTTTGGTTGTAGCCCACCGACCAACCCTAAATTTAAAAATGCAAAAAAGGGTGTTTTTTTTCTTCTATTGTTTTCAGCATTTTGTATTAAAAATTAATTGTTTATCATGGATGTAAATTCTTTTTTGAATTTAGATCTGGATTAAATTTAGACCCAGACTAAATTTAAGACCTGGGCTAAGTGAAATCTAATTGTTGTTTGGAAAAAACCCCTTCTGATTAGAAATTTGTGATGAAATAGCATATCTGTTTAGAGATTCACACCTATAAGATTGAAGCTATTTTTTTCAAGAAGATTTTGCTAAAGTCAAGGTTTAAATTTAGTTATGGTCTACCTATGCTTATATATTTGCCATATCAACTGCAACTTATTATTTACAGTGTGAATATATAAGGTGCATGCCAATTTTGCTTTAATGTATGGTTTTAGATTTTCATCTATATTTCCATCATGCTCTACATTTTCACAACATTTTGTGACGTACCCCTCTGTTCTTTTATCTCTCTCACTGTGTAGGCCCTCAAAACCAGGCAGGCAAGTGTGAATTTCTTGATACTCCAGACCATATACACTCGATATCACTTTTGCCACCTAACACATTATAATAAGCTTAAACACAAACAAAAATAACCCATTTCTTTCATGTATATTTAAAACACACATCGGTTTTAACAAATTACTTTAATTTTCATCAAGAAGACGTAAACATATAGCAATCATTTTGAGCCTAAAATCTTCATTGTTGTTAATACCAATGCTAGCTGTGCAGCATATTCCAGAGCTGGGGACCCAATCAGAATTTGAAATCAAATGCTAACACACAACAGTAATAACAGTTTTAACATTTTTAAAAGAGACCTATGGTGAAGGTTTGGACCAAGTGTACTTTAGGTCCCATCCAGAATTTTAGGGTTAGGGTTTGGGTTGGGGTTAGGGTGTAGGGTTAGGGTTAGTTTTAGGGTTTAGTGTTAGGGTTAGGGTATAGTTTTTGATGGGACCTGAAATATGCTTTTATGAATTTCAATGTCTCAAAGAAAAGAGCAGAGAGAAAAAAAGAAAACATTTGAGCACATTTATGCCAATGCCTGGCCTTTGATCGAACCCAGGTCTGATTGGGTTAACTCATATAGGCCTACTCAGGTACTTCCATTTGAAAATTCCAGGGGCTCTATCAGAAGCTTCTGGAGCAATTAGAGGAGCTATTTGGAAATTTAGATGTTAAGACCATCATGCAAGGCGCTCTATTAATTGAGCTCCCATTAAGCATTTGAGGGGAGCAGGGTGGCTCAATAGAGCGCACTCTCCTCAAACGGAAGTCCCTGCTTACTAGGTGAGATGTGGGGTAGGGTGAGGCTTCAAGCTATTGGGCACATTGAAACTAGTATAAATATGTGTTGGCTATTGGTAGGGACATTCACAAAATTTTCAACTTTATTTGTTTTGGGAAATTTTAATTTATCTTGAATGGTATTAAAATTACCTTCAAAATGAGGGGTCAACCACTTCATATGAGTAACAAATGGCAAAGTTATGGATGAAAAACATACATCGAAATTCAACCAAATAATGCCAAAAATTGGGATCCTCTATGGGAGATTTCAACATAGTCTTCCATGTTTTGACCCATTTTCAAATCTGGCGGGGCTCCTAATAAAAATGCGCTTTTATTTCATAGCATGTGTTTGGTATCATTTGAAAGGTATTGTTTCAAAGAAAATGCATATTTTTTTATATCCTTTGAACTTGAACAGAATTAAAGTTAGAGCTTAAAAACTCCATTGGCACACTTTTTCAAAATGTTACAGCACCCTCAACGTGATCATATATGAAATACATTACTATTGGTATTAGCAGGCGTAGCTGACCTTTTCCCAAAATAGTCAGCCAAACCAAACAAAACAGGTGATGTGGGTCATTAACAGGCTAGATTAAAATTAGCAATATTATGTAAATTATTTCCTTATCTATTATGCAATTGAACTGCTGTCAAAAAAAATGCTTAAAAATATAAACAGATATAGACACACACAATAATGCATCACTAGTAAACTTTTGCTTTCTACTCACCCTTCAATCTTCGATATCATAATGCACTGCTCAACTGCTGTAGAGATAATATTTTTTAATAGAGCAATTCAAATGGTGACTTTATTGATGCACCAATATATTACTAAGCATATGTGAGACCATAGCATATGTTAACAAAATCCAAAAATATTGAAATGAATGATACATCCATCAAGTTTCGACAGCCAGATATGGGGTACTGAATTCTGGAATGGATCTCACAAAGACGTAAAAACCTTTAGTAAGCGTACAACATCGTAAGTAATAGGCACAGGTAAAATTCAAATCCTTCTTAACATTACGAAGGATCAAGGGGTAATCGCAAGTTAATGATGGGTTCTGTCTTACAATGCATTAATGATTTAATTTTAATCGGCCCCAGAAGTGTTGCATGCATGCATATCTGAAAAATGTTGGGGATACAATAAGTCGCCCTTTACGAGGGGATATCAAAAAGTTTCAACCTTTACCCAGAAGTAATATAGGCAGGAACATAATTTAATTATGAGATCCTGAAGGCATCATTACGTAGTCACTCTGCAAATTGATGCTTTTCTCACACTTGAAACTAACTGTCTACAGGTCGTCATTCTACATATCTTCTCAATTGAAAAAATACAGTTTTTATTTCGATAAAAGTCAACATTTTCAGTCAGCTATGTTTTATTATGTCATCGACCAATTTTCATAATTTTGGTATTAATAAATAGAAAAAGGAGACCCTACCTCACTATGTTATCAAACAACTAATTTTTGAGCATGTCATCAAAGATTTTTTTGGGCACTGTAACCTTTCAAATACAGGGACTTAATCATGCCACATGTCTCAATTTATGCAATGCAGATTATGTGGTTAGTGGTTAAGAATTGTTAAGAAAGTAAAACTACTTATGAAACCATATTTGCTTCAAAATGTACATGAATAAGGACAAGTGACTATTCTGATAAAAATTTCATCGATATAGTTTCTTCCATTCTGGGTGAAGTTGTAAAACGTTTTGATACCCACTTGTATAACTGACGATCAACATGGTAGCCATTCCCGTTGCGTAAAGTTGGGCAATCAAGGTGAATGCAGAGTTTCTTTTCAATTCCTTGGGAATATCATAATGTAATTGGGATATCGTATACAAGTATAATTTTATAGATTTGTTCCAGTTAGACCACAGCAGTTTTTGCTTTAGAAATTTACTCCTCGTGCATTAGATGGCCATTACCAAATAAATATTGATTTTGTTGTAGTGAAATGGCAGAGCGCTTATTGGATGAGCTATTAGAGAGGCAGTAAGTACAGGCATGGTTTGCAGTGATGTTATGGTCATATGACATGCTACAGCTAGGGATCATGTGACTTCATGGGTCATGTGTCATGCAATATGGGTCATATGATTGTCATACTACACTAATGGTTTGACGTACTACACTTGAATCTTGTGTCATGCTACATTGTTATTTTTTTAGGGTAAATATTATTTAAAAAAGCCATGAAAGATAAAAAAAATGTCCTTCAAAAATTGCTCAAGTATTTTAAATCTAAAACCAGAAGTAAGATGGTGATGAATGTCACCAAAATCTATCATATTTGAATTATATTAAACTGCATCTACTCAACATTCAACAATTGCAAAACTCAAAAAAAGTGCCCAAGTCTGAATACATCATAGACGGGGCTATGTATGGGCATGAAAGTGTTGCAGAGACAGGCAATACTTGGAGACTTGTTATCGGGATGCGAGAGGTCGTTGTTTGAATCCCAGGGAAACAAGGACATTTTTGTATGACATATTCAGAGGTAGACAGTCTTTAAGCGTTTGGAAGTTAGTTTTATACACATTGGAATGAGTGGCACAATTGTGGTCATATGTGAAAGTGTTACAGATCAATATTTTTACTGCCTCATTCACAATAAATGCATCTGTTAATTCGAAACAGTTTGGTGACGTCCATTATATTGCCTCACATTATCTCATATTTCGGTCACACCTAACCAGAGACAAAAATACCAATGCCATGAAGCTATGATGATGAATGACCATCCATGGGAAATGGCAAACTTTGACTCTACCTTAAGTTTACTTAAATCAAATGACAACAAAAATAACTTTTTTTTTCGTGATGATTTTCATTGTTGAAAATAACCTAACCTGGTTAACATAATTATTGTGCTACATGCCTGCATGAGTTTGTAATGTATTTAAACCTTTTTTTCCCAATTTTATTTCTTAATATTTTTTATTTCATCCAATTTGCATTTTGATTTCTTTTTAACATTCTAAACACAAAGTCTTACATGAGACAGATTGAGCATCATAGTGGGCAGTAGGGTTTGACCCCCACCCTTTTTATTTTACCCCACCCTTTTTATAAAGGCACCCAAAATTCCAGACCCCCACCCTTTTAGCAATTTATATGTTTCTTACATCCACTTTTGGTGTCATATGGTAATGTTATACACGGACACCCAAAAGCATTTAATATACTGAAATATCACCTCACTTATTTTTAACCTGAAAGTATTACTATATTTATCTTACACCCAGTTTGGGTGTCATGGTAACACCCAAAAGCAATCCTGAAATATCACCTCACTTATTTTCAGTCAAAGGATATTCCATTTTTTCCATTTTGTTTTAGTTGCACAAATTGGAAGTTTGAAGAACCCCCACCCTTTATAGTTTGCTTCCATCCTTTATATCAGTCCACCCTTTTTATTGGAAAAATGTGAACCCACACCCTTTAACAGTTTTTCAAAATTTCAAACCCCCAACCGTTAAAATGCGTGGACTGCCCACTATGGCATGGATTGATGTAATGTAATCACAGATTTTAAGTTCCAAGAAACACTCTCCTATGCAAACTCCAGGTGAAAATGGGGATAATTGGATTTGATTAACCAAAACTGTAACAGCACAAAAAATAATCCAAAAGTAATGCAGTGCTTTAAAAACATTATTAGCCTATTGCACAGTTCACATTTGTGAGGAGAGCCTTGATTTGACAGTCAATTAAACTAGTGTGTTACATAACGATATATTCACTTCATTCACTTCATGCAAGATCAGTAGATTTTTAAAAAGGGAATCAAACTCATTCGTAGTATTATATAAGTTCCCATTCATCTCGCAAGGTAGGTCAAAGCTCTCCCCAAAATGGTGAAACCATGCAATAGGCTAAAAAGGAGAGTGATACAGATTTACATGCATGAGCATACATATTTTGCAAATTGACTTGGTTGAGCTCCATGGTGTTCCACTACTTTACCTGGGGTGTTTGAACCCCTCCTTAGTTTTTAATCTGTGACTGTATATGATGCATTGACTTTGCAATACCAGCTTGTTTCAGTAATGAATGCATTATTGGAATTTTAAGGCATAGTATAACCTTTCTGTGAAAAGAAGGTTTTGCGGAAATTCATTCTATTTGCAGATAATCATTTTGATGCAATATTCCATTTGTTAGCTATAATCAAAACTATTTCTTGTCAACTAAGCTAGAGTTTTTATTTGCAAGCTTCCTATCATAGCATATAGCATGAAATAAGTTTGAGAATTCTAAAAATCAATTAAAATTTCTTCCATATTGAAGCTATAAGACTGAAGTTTGCTTAAGCCTTACAACTTCATTAAAAAAAATCAAGAATTTGATCCAAATTGAGGGTGCTTTGATCTGAAAATGTTATACTATGCCATAGATTGAGAGGGGAGATCATGGATGTGCCGCTATTTTGAATCTGGCATGGGGATCAAATTGGGGTGTTTGAGTTTTTGCAGATGATACATAGTATCTTGTCATGATGAATATGAACATGCTTTGCATGCAGGTCCTCATTAGTGTAAATTATTATATGGGCGGATTGTCTTTAGCACAACTGAATCTCGGCAACCGGAGTTGATTTTAGCGGGAACCAAGTATACTCAAATACCCCTAATTTGAGCTCCATGACAGACGACACCATTATATGGGATGGTACGTGAAGTCAGGGATCTCCACTCTAAATCTATGACTATGCCTTAAGTAACAGGATCTTGAGTTCTACTAACATGAATCTTCACAACCACACATATGGAAATATATCATGCCTCTGCCACTAATTGAAGAGTTTGAATGGCAGTCACAATGTAGCGATAGCAATACAAACACAATCAAAATTTCATCTCGTTATTTATCATCAAAGTAGGGGTGATACCATGTGGTCACAAGCAGAACCAAGCACACCACAATTTGTCATGGAACATGCTTTTAAAATTTGCTCGACTGTTATTTCCAAGGCTAACATCACCATACTCATATTTTTAATCCATTTCAATTTTAATTGATGAATTAAGCATTCATGTAAAGTTTAAATTTTTTAAGTAAAGAAGATTATTGTGTATATGAGCCTCTGCATCTTGGAAAGTCAGTTATGGCCAGGGGTCAATTTCACTAACATTTACGATGCATCTTAGCTACGCAGGGTTTAGTTCGTAACTACAACTAGATATCACAAAGACATGAAAACTCTTTGTAAGTATTCACTGCATAATATGGTATTTGAATCATGCATTAGAATAATTGAACCCTTTGTTAACGTTGCGTGGTGTCAATAGGTAGTCATAGCTAACAATGGGTTTGGGTCTTACGATGGGTTAACGATGCATTTTAAAGTGAGTGAAATCGACCCCAGGCCTGGTATAAGGCATGCCATGCCTTGCTCTAAAACGTGCATGGTCTTTGTCAAAACAAATAGCTATAATTTACAGAACAGATGAGTAAATGCAAGTTTGCATTCATCACTAATTAGCAGTGATGTTAATATGTCACAATTTCTCAGCAAAATAGTTAAAACTATAAAAAAAACTGGGTAAAACATGCCATACACTGATACTCTTTGCAAAGTCAAGCAAAGCGTTTGTGTGTACCGGTATACACTTTAAAATATTCTTCGTCAAACAAGCATTGTTGAAATAATCTGCTTTGTTTGGCTCTGCCTTCATTGAACAAAGGTCTTTGCTGTACACATGTAGTGGCGTAACCAGACTTTCGATATTGGTGGTGCACAATTGTTTGGGGTTTACCAACAACAGTATTTTTTCTTGTTGTTCCAAGTCTGATTGTTTGTAACCAAAAAAACAAGCAACTAACTATGCATCTTATATTTTAAAGGTTTTTCTTTCTTTTTTCTTTCTGTAACATCGTCTTGTACCACACAATTTGTAGCTATTTTCACCTACAAATTTTCCGACAACGTCATTTGGCGACCGACAAACTAAATATTGGTGGTATCTGTGTACCCGGTGCACCACCTTCACGCTAGTGTTCACATATTTGTTGAATGAAGCCGATGCTGTATTGTCAATATGTCATTATTATTGTTGACGAAGTGTAATGTGCCCCAAATATGGTTGTGTTTGCCGAAGGCCATTTTCATATGTAATTGTTTGTTTCAAAGCTCTCCTACTCTTGATCAACTAATACGAAATATGTTGTTTAAGGTGTTTTTTTAAAAGATTTTATTTTGTGTTTGACAGTACCCCTGATTACTTCCAAGAAAAGAGTTGCATATGTACCCCATTATATGATATAAAATTAATTTTAATATTGGCCTTTTTAAAAATCAAAAATAGAATAAAGAGCCAAATTATATACATTTGGATAGGAGTTTGTTGAATATTCATTATGCTATGTCACTGGCATGTCATATCAGACAGCGCCATTGAACGACATTTGCGAACACAAGATCATAGTTGAATATAAAAATAAATAAAATAACATGTGCGGGAGCTTTTAGACAAACAATTCAATGTAAATGGCTTAATTTGAATACTAATGTTACCTTTGGCTTTCAGTGACAGGAGTGGTATGTGCATGCATAAAACGCATGGATTGTGATCATAAATTCATCGATGAGTGATCTTGACTTTGATACCAATGTACAGTCTTTAGATTTAAAATGCACTAATCTAATTGAGTATAAAGACATAATTGGTAGATGCATAATTAGTGTTACCATCAAGTGACGTAACTGTACCCCCAAGCTTTGTGCAAGCATTTTTAAAGATTGCGAAAAAATGATGAAACTAGCCAGAATGTCGCAGTGTGATACTTTTATTAAGTCTCACATGTTTAAATGTTCCATTTTCTTTTTGAAAACTAATGATATTGCTTACCTATTAGTGCTCTTTCATTTAGTTTTTATGATAATGTAAAAATTTATGGATGTCTGGAAGTTACCTCACTTGATAGAAGCACTATAATCAGCAGAAACACCAGAAAACAGCAATGCTATAAACTGGTTTTCTTTGATTTTATTTTGTTTTACAGCATGTATTTGCTTACCATCTTTTATTTGAATAACATGTTTTAATTAATTAATAACAGCTTTTTTTTAGACAAGTGCCATACTTTTATCATGGAATTAATAATAACAGTCAACTACCAAATAATTTGAAAATAAGAAAAGTCAAAACTATTGTATTTCATATAGATCTTGGTTTAGGCCAAAAAAACGGTTTGTCTCAGAAACCCGTGCGCATTACTAAGTGAAAATGAATTTAGCGCATAGAGCTACACGCTGGTCTTTCTCTCTCTCTCTTTTTTTAATCGAGAGTTATCTAGTGATAGACCGCTGTCCAGGTTGCTGTCATTTGCTGTTGCAATTTTACCTTGAATTTTACATTTTATTTCAACAATCAAGACTTCCCTTAAAAAAAAAAAAAATGCATACCACATAGCGTTTTTGCAGATGGTTTCTGAGACAAACCTTTTTTTTTTCTTGGCCTTAAGCCATTTTCTTAAAGTATGTATTGATAATACTTGTCCAAAAAGAGGCAGCATATTTGCTAAAAGAGCATGGTCTGATGTTTTCAAATTGAACTTTTAGTTCCATATCAAAGATCACCACTATTTCACTTTCAATTTTTAGTTGATTTGGCCAAGCTGTTTGATTATATGACAATTTAATATTTCATAGCGTTCTATACTTTGCTGTGTAAATTTAATTATGGTTACAGTTATTATCGGTATAGTATCTTAATGTCCTTTGTAAGAACAATCAACAATACTAACACTGCATGGAAATTTTTCTAGTAGAATTTGGTCTTGCAGTTACAGCAGGGCCTATGAAATAGGATGATAATCCTTTTACAGAGCCTGAAAAAAGGAATCGATATACCATGGCATCAACATGAATATATTAAACCAGTCACCTTGAATGTTCTTTTCATACCCTGGAGAAAATCGAGTACAATTATAGTACAAGATTGAAATGCGCACATTTGGAACATCGTTCGAGTACACTTTAAATTGTACTAGAAATGTACTTTAAGTGTACTCGAACGATGTTCCAAATGTGCACATTCCAATCTTGTACTAGAATTGTACTCGATTTCTACCAGGGTAGTATTCACTGATAGACCAATTAATAGACAATCACCACTTATGACATAAAAAGTGGTGCCTGATGTAGAAAGTGGTGCCTATAATAGGCCCTGTATCCATTGGTTGTTCCCATATGACATGTGCCCTTGCTTGTTTTCTATTGTTCATAATTGTGAGGCACTACATGGACAATCATTCTGCTTTAGTGATCATATATCTGGCAGGTCGTAGGACAATTTGCCATACACAAGGCCACTGATATGATCACTAACTAAAACAAAATTTATTGTCTATGTAGCGGCATATAATAACGAACAATTGAAAATGAAACAAGGGCACACGCCATATGGGAATAGCATATGGATACAGGGCCTTACATTGAATGTGTTCTTGGTCCCCCAGCTAGACTTGACACAAGTTGCATTAGTATTATTTGTATATCCTTGCCTCTTTAAACGACAGATCAGAATAGCATAATATTTTTTTGTGTTATTGTCTTGCAGACCTAATGAAACCAACCGACCAGCCCAACCAGCGGATAGGAAAGCCGTCATTGATTGGTATAAAGAGGTGCAGTACCAGAAAGGAGCTGGATTAGATGCTAAAAACAAGAAGCCTGCAAAGTGGTTCCATGGTATGTCTGCATTTACAATTTGTATTCATTTTGCATTTTCGTTTCATTCTATAAAATGAGCAGTGACTAGAGTATGACTACAAATAAATAGAGACTATTATTTGTAAAAAGGAGTGACTCAAAATATTTTATAGTTTTTTTTGGTATTGCATATATGCTCTTCTTTAATGTGTTTCAAAAGAATATTTTAACTTGATTTTTAAAGGTATATATTACATGCTGTGATTAAAAACATCACCTTTCTCCAAAAAAAACAACCCATCACCGTTGCTGCAACAAAATACATACGTGCAAAGTCGTGGACTCGCCGTTTTTTCTCAGTTCAACTCAAGCACTGTTGGATGGTAGTAAAGTTATCAATTTTTCGAAGAATTTATAAATGGGTGATATAAAACAAATGTAAACTACCTTAAATTTGTGTGATGGTAGAAATGTCATCACTCAGTGAAAGATGTATTGTTCCATTTCTTTTGCTGTACCAGCTTGTGAAATGGAACAACATATCAATCACCTTTTGATGATATTTCTACCATCGCACTCATAGTCAGTTAATATTTTATATAATAGTGGAGATTCATATGTAGTGGTAGAAACTTAAATTGAAAATGATTTATACTTCTGCTTTACTGTAATTTACTTACCTTCAAAAGTACTTTTAGATGTGCAACATCTGTCGTCAGCTGATCTTGTGCTGTGAATTTTCTCTTTGTGATGACATCAAAAGATGACAATAACATCATGGAAACTTGAGAATGTTAATGGTTTACCAACTTAATTGCCAAGACTGTGCCGCATCTTATATCGACGAATCCGGTCAGAAATTGGGTAAACGGCTGGCGGAACATAAATCCAGTGTAGCAAGTTCAAAACCAGCAGTAAGAGAGCATGTCATGCGAAGTGGTGACCACAATATTGATTGGACAGGATTGAAAGTGCTCGAGAGAGAATCTAAAGAGTATTCTTGTTGGGTGCTGGAGGCCTGGGCTGGAGGCGATACATATTAACACCAAAGGACCAAACCTGAACAGAGACAAAGGCCTGGACTTAGATCCTATCTGGGACACCTTACTCTAGAAGAGGGGCAGGGCTAAATAACAGTCTCAAGTTTTCATGACGTCATAATCATCTTTTGATGTCATCACAAAAGAGAAAATTTCACAGTACAAGATCAGCTGACGATGGATGTTGCACATCTTAAAGTACTTTTTCAGGTAATTAAAATAGTAGAAGTATAAATCAACTTCAGTTAAAATATGTGTACTATTTTGTTTTTCCCCTTATATTATAGGCATCATTTCAAGGCAAACAGCAGAGGAGATTCTAGAATCCAAGCCAATGGGTAATTTCCTGGTCCGTGTCAGCGAACGTGTCTGGGGCTACGTATTATCCTATAAAGACGAGGAGCGTGTCAAACATTTTCTTATAGACGCGTCTGGGAGCGGCTATCAATTCTTCGGCAACGAGGCCAAGTCACATGTTTCGTTATATGATCTTATACAGTTTCACAGGGTAAGCTTTGTAACTTATAAAAAGTGCCCATTCGCCAAAAGTGACCATTCGCCACAAACCTAGCTCATAGGCTGTGATCACATAGCACTATACTATTCGGATATACGGTGCACGGTTTTACTTGGGCACGCGTATAGATTCAATCGAACACATGAATTTGATGCTACTGGGTCACATAAGAGGGCACTATTCAAAGAAATGAATAGCTTGTGGTGTCTGTATAACATATAGCCATCACATAGCGTATAGCGAATACCATATACCGTATACTTCTATATGATTGCAGCCTTCAAGTTGGCATTTTTTACTTTCTGGGCAAAATAAGTGAAAGAGTTGTATTCTGATAGAATTTAGATTGTGAAGAATTTGAAATGTGAATTCATACCTTTCTTGAACTTCTTGAAAAATATCAGCTTTCATCTCAACTCAAAATATCTGAAAACTGATATTTTCTAGATGTAATCAAACTGGAACTTTGGAAGATTTTAAAATTTGATCATATGATTTCTGGGTTTTACCTACTCCGACACATCATGCTTTGAAGAATCTTAAATCTGCTTCTGTGTATCATAAGAACTTTCAGCAATTAAGATGTGTTCAATTTGAATGTGGGATAAGATACAAATTACCAGGGGTTGACTTTACTTGAGATTTATGGATGGGGTCAATATACTACTGCTTATGTTCATTCAGGCTGCAATTATGTTGTTTCAACACAACATATATGATGAAAGCAATGACGAAATACTGGGAAACTGGGTATATGCTGACCCTTAAAATGGCAGGCATCAACTTCAAACATGTGAAGACAGTTTTCAGAAACAAGTTGGCAACGAATTGCACATACAGTGCAAAGATCAGTGGTCGATTTCACTTAACAATTAGACATATAAACCCTTTGCAAGCTTGTGATGTTTTGCAAGGTATACAAATATTGCATGGGGAAAATTCCAACACATTCAACTTTGCGATTAGCCAAAAGGTGATTATAAATTTGCGATGAGTGAACCATGAGCACCAGGATGACTTGATTTGACCCCAATTTTTTCCTCCAAATGATGCGATTTTTTTACCCCGTCTTCCTCAATTTGAATATATTCGTTTTTAAATGTTTCAGGCCTAACAGTTGTATTATGATTCCCCGATAAAATACTAATGCTATTGTATGATTAACTGCTATCAATTCTGACGTATTGATATCCATAAACATAAGTATCCATATATATGAATATTTATTAAGTCGTTCATGACGTATTTATTATTTCCTTACTAAATAAAGCTATGGGTGTGCAACAAATCGCTCTAAGCCAATCAAAAGTCGTGATTTACCAAAACAATTTTTGACAAAAATGTAACACCTTTCAACGTTGCGTCGCGCTCGTGTATTGTTGCGTTCGCGTGTTGATGTGCTAAATACGGTCACAATAATGAATAATTAATCACAAAATATTAATGATGGTAATTTATTTAACAATTTTGCATACCTCCAAAAAGAGAAATTTA
>JXSR01S016124.1:30203-46922 GCA_000969725.1 Ophiothrix spiculata
TAGTAAGTAACACTATCAGTTAAGAAATAATGAAAAAAACCTCTTTTAAGATGTAAACAACCCAATGCTAGGGACATCAAATATCAATACTTTAGTCCTCCTCCTCCTCAACCTCCTCCTCCTCAACCTCTTCCACCCCTGACTGATTCCACTTAATGAACTATTGTAATTAATTGAGATAGTTTGCATAATTTATTACTTTTTATTCTTAAAGACTATTAAATTACCTTTAAATTAAACCTAAAACCAGTCCCCTTTTATACACGGTTATTAAGTTATCAGCAGTTAAAGTCAAAAATGTCTTCGCAAATGTAACAAATCCACCTTTTTTGTATACCCACAATAAAAAATGTGACCTTAGGTGTATCTATCATATATGAACTACTTATTAAAACAATATTCTTAGTCACTGAGTGTAATTTTATTTCCTTTTGGCTATATATTAAGGCAATAGGCCTATACGACAGTGTGTCCGGCATTAAACGCAGTAGAGGTGCGAATTGAAAATCAGTAAGCGATGTAAACATGCGCACACATCCGACATGTACTGCTCTGCTTGATTTGGAATATTTTATGCTTGAAAAGGGTGAATGATTTTCAAATAATGATGTTCTTTGTTGTTTGACAAATAGTTTACTTTATTTTTGATTATAAAATACCTCAAATTTGTGACTAAGAATGAGAATAAAAGATAATATTAATTGTTTTGCCTGTCATTATTCATAGTAATGTACACTAGGCCTAATGTACACCCATCATCTAAGACCATAGATGACAGGGGAAACAGTAAATCTCGTCCTTCATTCTATATGAAAATTTTTCTTGCTTTCAAGCATCGAAAATCAAAAACATTGTCTTAATTTTAAATTTTTTGACATGATTTGGTCATAAAGGGTGGATTGGTCATATACTAGGGGTGGTTTAGTCCTAATTTTAAAATTTGATAGTTCATTATAAACTACAAGATAAAATCTATGACTAAAAAAATAATGTTGAGTTCACAGAAAGGTACAACTTAACATACGTCCATTCTTTGTTGACAAGTTGCTGACACTCATGCTTGTCCCTGAAGTGTGTCTCCAATAACATTTTGGGACAATATTGCAGTGTGACACATTTAACGTTTCCTACTACAAACCCCATAAAGAAATATCCCCTTTAGATAAATAACTCAAAAACACTCTGTAATATTTTCATTGTTTCTTTTTCATCAATTACAATATACTTTAGGTGAATAATTTATAAAAATTGGCTTGACCATAGCAAGAGACACATCTTTGTAAAGTTGCACCCTTCTTGTTCTTATGTATGCAAAATCAAAATGCACGAGGGCAATAACTTTCTGCAGCCATATTCCTACTGCCAGTTATGATGACCTTTATTGGCCCACTGCTAGTTGACACTAAAGAACTGATTTGACCCTAAAAATGACACTTTGGGTTCATTTGGAGCACTGTAACTAACAATCTCTCAAATTTTGCTTGAAATGAGGGTCTTTGAAAATTAACTTAGGAACTGAGCATTGCACTTGAAATGGGGCCTTGCAGAGTGATGGGCGTGGTTATGAAAGGTCTTGAGGACCGCATATCCCCATATCACCTTTCTAAGTCTGTGCCCCAGGTCATTTCATATAAATCAGGAGGAATATGGGTGTACAGAAGTTAACCCTCTCTACTCTGGATACTAAATGAAAGCTCAAGATTCCAGAGAGATCAGATCTTCAATGCCTTTAGTTCATTGATTTGTTAAAACTACATTGATGTGACAAAAGATAAGTTTCCCATTTTATTTGAGATCAAAAGACATCATTTGAGGACCCTCTAGATATCTATATTTACATAACTTTCGAGACCACAGAGCAATAATAACAGTAAAGTGTATCGCCCAAGGACGCAAGACTTCATGTCATCAGTGTGGCTTAGACTAATACTCTTTGTCCCTGTGATAGACTTGGTAAAGATTATAACTTGCTAATCAACAAGAATAATTTAACAGTAAAGAGTCTCGCCCAAGGTCGCATAATTGGCTTAAGACTCTCACCCTTTGTACCTCTCATGATCCTAACAATGAGATTGGCTACCCAAGGATTAGCACACCACAGAGCAATGATAGGTAAGCGTGGCTTAGACTCTAATGCACTTTGAACCTCTATAAGTGACTAGCTAGTCAAAGACATCATCTTGCAAAAAGACAAAGATTAAATGTCATTGGTGAGGCTTACTTTTGCACATTGTACCTCTAATCTGAAAAACTTTCTAGAATCCCCTCTTCAAAACTTGTCCATCTTGCCAAAGAACCCAAAGGCTATGGATTTAATGGCTCTTACACTATCAATACTTTAACTTTGTGACTGTATGCCTAGTTTACATATGGTTCAAACAATTGTCACATTTGTAGTTCTAACCAATCAATGAACTAAAAAAAATCTTTGTTAGAGATCTATAAAACAAATATCGACTGCTTAGAACGGGAAATGGTAGTGGAAACATCATCAAAAGGGTGGCTTCAAAACTTTCGACCACCTAAAAATGGTGATTCTGGATGGTGGCCAATGTTCAAAAAGCATTCTGTTTATATTGGGACCTACCATCATCCTTTAATTGCAGAGCCTCCAGATTAGTTTGTGTCAGGACTGAATGGGGGCAATACACCAACCATTATCCCTGTCAACTTTGAAGTCAATATTTGTTTACTAGACCACTCATGAGCATAAATTTGTTTTTTGCATTACATATGGGTTGCTCAATTTTACAGTCATGTACCCTTTGCTCTTATTTTCCTTGCAATTCTATCAGCACTAACAATAGTTGCATTATTCAGGGTTCGTACACCTTGGAGCCTTTAAAATTCAAGGACTTTTCAATGACTTTCAAGGTCCAAAAGCATGATTTTCAAGGACTTACCACAGCATAATTTGCAGTATGCTGAACTCTTGTTCCTGCCGACATCAATCCACTCGCTGAATTTGGGATCAGTTAGCCATAAATTATCAATTTTCAAGGACTTTCAAGGACTCTGTGCAAATTTCCAGGACTTTCAAGGCCTTTAAAAGGTGTTTTCAAATTCAAGGATTTTCAAGGACTCTCAAGGACCGTACGAACCCTGATTATTGCATATCAGCTCAATTTGCTGATATTCAACCACTTTGGACATGCAACCTACTAATAAAAAAGTTGTTCCGACAATACTAGAAAATTGCTATTGAACAACAAATTTATGTCTATATCATAAAGGATCAATCAGAAATATTTCGGGGTTTTTATCTTCAAGCGCATGATATCAATAGAGCAACCCACTCAGTACCTATAAAATAAATAAGGGAAGAACGCCACCGCTTACCTGCTGCAGTTGTGAATCTCGGCCAAAATCTAAATCTCTAAAGTCTGCATCTTCGTCTTCACTGGAAGAATGTAAAGGATGGGTACCAACCTAAAGGGAATACAAATGCTCAGAATTCAAGACAAAATGAAAGTGAAATCAGTCATTTCGTTAAATATTACAAATGGGATTACTCAAGGAATTAAAACCGCTAACACATCTTTCATTAAATCAAAACATCAACAGATTCAACATTTTACCTAAAACAATTTTTGCCAGACTCGCCACTAAGGTGTGGGAAAAAAGGCTGGTTCTCAGTACCATGCCATCTCCCTGGTTAAACATTCCCCTATAAATATATCCATAAACCAAATTTGGTTCCAATCAGACTATCAATTGAGGCCAACTTGACATATTCAATCTGTCTTACAATTTGACCTCATATGACTCGTGACTATGGTGCTTGACTTTTGACTTCATCAACAAGAAATGATGGTTCCCAAGTTGCATCTATGGCCCAAGTTTGGTAAAAATCTAAAGTGTTCTGAAGTTAGAGGAATCATTCATACTTTTGATCGTAACAACATATGACAGTCTATCACATCACCCTTTCGATTTTTCAAACAGGATAAAAAAACCATTTATTTTGGATCACACATTTAGGTCAAAATCTAACATCAGAATTTTGTTCAGCATTTCAGCATATAAATCCAATTCTAGATATGTACACTTTTATATGGATTATATTTCTAGTGCCTGAATTACAAAGCAAATTGTTGAATACCAAAAGGGTGACAGCAGCCTTAATATGAGATATGATGAAGTTGTATTATGAACACATACCACCAAATAGATCACCTATTCATTCCTATGCAAAAAAGCCTCCAGATCATGGCAGCTATCTTGGCTATGAAGCGACTGGTTGCTTCAACTCTTGGATTTATTTTGAGATTATGATCTAGATGAGCCCACAAAGTGAAAAAAAATATAGGGTAACCTTGATAATTTTTTGCTAGGTCGCCTCGAACATAGGTTATGCTCAAAATTTCATTTTCTGTAACTCGCTAAAAAAATTCTCTAGACACTGAAAATCTGCTATCGAATTTTACAAAAACAACAAAATTATAGTTATCTTTAACCAGCCTCACTACATTTGAACCACAAAACATGATTAAAAAGAAATTTTATCAAAAAACCTAGTTCCCGTCATTTTTGAAGCTTTTAACTTTAGAGAAGGCAACAAGACACATGCTCCCCGCATAGCTCTGTGCGGGCCAAAAGCCTTTATTTAGTGGTGTGTGTCCTTAAAACTCTATACTTACCCTATCCACCATGTTCTTTTTATTCAAATCTGACAATGCCCCTGATAAAAAGTTACTCCATCTTTCCCTAAATTCTTCTGGTACATATTCTGAAACGAATCAAAAATCAAATGATTTTTAAATTGGCCATTTGTAACTTACAAGTTTTATGATAACAAAATGCCTAGCCAAAATAGTTTTCTCATGTTTTGATTTGATTTGATTTACACTGTACTTGCATGACATGCATACCCCATGAAGGAGTCTATTCCTATTGGGGACCAATGGCTTAACGTGACTTACCAACCACGGAGCAAGTAAAGTAAAGTTATGTTAATCACAATTGAATCATAAGGTCTGCCCCTGGTCATTATAACTTTTTTTAAAACAAATTACAAATATCATGACAGTTTACAGAAGAAAATCAATAGAATATTTATTCTGTTTTTCTCATATTTCAAATCAATTTTTCAAAAAAGATGTTTTACAAAAACTTCTGTGAATCTGCAATAATCTGTTTTACCAATTAAAAAACATTAACCTTCTTCAGAGCAAATTTTGAAATTGACAGTAACATTGTTTTTTTTTCTTTTAAGTCAAAATAACTAAGCCTGGCTTACCTTGTATTAGTGATTTAATTTGTTCACTATTGCAGCCTTTTTCCTGTTCATGATGGACAGTGTTAGCGATACGTGTTAAGTGACCCATGTAGCCTCGCCGTGAGCCACAATGTTGTTGAACGGATTGGTCATTCTCCTCCCACATTTCTAATATCCTTTGTATAAGCCTAGATTCGGTAAATAGCTGCAAAGATAAATTGTTGGTCAAAACTTAACAAGATTACATACAAACCTAAATAACAAATATTCGAAAAGATCCAAGGAAATCGATTTCGGAGACTCGAGACTACAAGGAAAAGGAGTCTTGGTACTTTTGTTTTGAGGGGCAATCAAAACTCCCGAACTTTTCAATGATTTTGAGACATTTTTATCAAATTCCCTGACGTTTCCCTGACTGGAAAAAAGTAAAGTAATTATCCCTAATTTTCCTTATGGCATGGGAACCCTGTTGTGTGTCTTTTCTTTTGAATTTTTTCAGATTCATTTACAAAAAGAGGTCAGGGCAAGTCAATTAAGGCATTCAATCAGTAATGCCGCTCGCTTGCAATGTGTGAGGTCTGGAGTTCAAACCTCTGTGGTGTCAAATTCATGTGGACAAGGACTCTCTCTGCTGATTGTCATGTAGAAAGTTAAACCTGTACAAAGCTCAGGAGATGATCCTGGATGTGATGATTTAAGTTTAGGCTGAACAAGGTTGCCGAAGTAAAGCGCATTATAAATCCCCTATATTCTGTATTCTTAAGTAATAGTATACTTACATGTACTAGTAAAGGATGTTGTTCTTTGCCTTCGTCAGATTCTACAGGGTCATTGACTAAGACTGTGCTAATGCATTTCTCAACTTCTAAATGTAAGAAATTATTCCACATATACTGAAAGAACAATTCCTGCAAAGAGAATCAAGTAAACAAATCAAAATATGTTCTAAAGACTTGGTCCCACTATGGCCCCGATGCTTTTGAAATGTTCTCACGATGCATGGTGAATGCATCACCAATGAATCAGGAGAGTATAGAGAATTTCACTGAAGAATTTACACTTGTTTTAAATTTACCATGATTTAAATTTTAAGTATTTTGAGCCGATTGTTTGTACTTTGTAACCCCATAAAATTTGTTACAAAATGGGAATAATTGCCTGAAAACGGGAGGTTGTGCAAGGAGGATTCTTTGTGGGCCCACTGTAATGTTTACATCTTGAATGCTTTGGAAGAACATAGTAAAAGGTTCTCTGAAGCATCGCAGCTAAGTGGGACAGCAGGAGAACATTTTGACAAATTTTTCATCAATAAAGGTTGTAAGTGCATCTAGAGAAAATTTTAATGCTTGAATATAACTTTTTGGCAGATGCACGTTCATCTCTCTCAAGGATAATCTCTTTGCAAATGCATCGCAAGACGATCGCCTATGCCCAGTCATTAATAATAAGATCGTTAAGTACCTATTGAAATTGTTGACCATTATATAACTTGATTTTTGCCACTGTTGAGCAGATTGTGAAGGTAGCAGGCATTAGAATGATTTTCATGAAAATATCTGAATTTGTTAAAATTTAACCCCCCAAAAAACACTAAAATGGTTAAATCAAGCCCTAAATTATCTGAATTTGGATGATTTTGGATGACAAAATATCTGAAATCAGATAATTATCTGAAAATTCTCATGCCTGAGGTAGGACAAGCAACTACTTTACTTAAAGGCGTGGGCAGCCCAAGTGATCGCTCTTCTTGATTATGTCCTTTACAATCTTTTTCTAATGGTTTAGTTAAAGTAAGATGCTTATCCTAGTTATGCAGTTGTTGGCTCATGTTACTCATTGTTGCATAACTATCCTTTGTCAATTTGCGGCATTGATGTGAATTCCTCAAGCTAGGATAGCACCAAATAATTGTAGGCTGCAAATAATCTTTGAGCAGAGGTCTCGGCAACCCAAGTGATCGCTCTTCTTGATTATGTCCCTTGCAATCTTTTTCTAATGGTTCTGCTAAAGTTAAAGGTGGTTATATATATATCCTATTTTAATTTCCTGCATTGGTGTGAAGTCCGCAAGCTAGGATGGCACCAAGTCCAAAAATTGTAGGCTGCAAATAACCTTTGAGCAGAAGTCTAATAATAAAAACCCAATGATTAGAACAATATGTATGTGTTCTATCTATTATAAATTGCAAGGTTGGAAAGCAAAGTGTCTTAATAATAAATCACCTGCATCTTTTAATAGAACATTTTCCTTTGAATTCTGCACTGATATAAGTGTATTCAAACCAATCCAGCTGCTACCAACTGGTTTTAGTTTGTCCCTCAAAATGGCTGGTCTAGTTTACAACACTCTTAAATGATAAATCAAAACACATTGATCTGCTATAAACAGCCTACTTACCCAAAGAGCTTTAATTGTTCCCAGCCTAGCAAGTTCTGCATTGATGTCGTGTGTATTTGTTACCAATAAAGCTGCTACTAGTTTAGCTACCTGTAATCTTGTCCCTCCAAATGGTGGGTCTAATTTACCTATTGTTGTTGGCATTGCTGTTAACTATAAGAGAACATAATAGAACGCAAATATGATAATAGTTGAAAAATTTAATGAGGATCAAAATGTTCCAAAACACAAATGTCGCATGAAAATAGACCTAATGGAAAAGAGAAATATTATAATTATGAATTTAGAAAGGCTTTACCAAAGAATGGAGTCTCTTTACATGAGTTTCAAGCTGAAGAAGCATAACATTAACAAAAGCACCAGATATTTTTCAGCAATTTTCCAGGAGATTACTTATCCATGTTATTCGTCCAAACCTAGGTGTTCCCGCTGAGGCCGAATGTCACGAGAAATTTGTGCAAAAGCACAAAAATTAGAAAAGGGCTTATTTAGAAACAAATAAAAAAGATGACGTTCATTTATTCTAGGTTTATTCAGTTTATACTTAAGATTCTAGGCTAATTTTGCTGGTTGTCTGTCCGTGATTGGCGATCAAGAGACAGTAACTTTTTCGATGTCGTCCTTTGACACAAGACCAAAACTCTTGATGGGAATACTTACCCCCTAACGGAATTGTGGAGTCTGGCCTAATGCAAAAGAAATGGAAATGGAGATGGGCACCACAACCTTCAGCAAGTATTGGTTTTGGTTGCCCAACTAGTAAGCATGTATTCTTACCTTTGGTGGATCGACAAGGAGTTGATGTAAATCAGCTAATTTTGGCACAACAGCTTTGAGTGTTCCACTCACACCCCTTGCTAGTCTTTCTGCATCCAGTGCAGTCATTTGTTCTTGACCCTCAGGTCTGAAAAAAAATCGCATCACAAATCGGTTAGAATCTTAATCAGGTGTACTAAATAGGCTTTCAAAACATGTATACATAATAACATTCGAAGGTTGTTATTACTAGACATTGCTACGAGATAAGTTTAGAACTGTCAAGCTTTCATCTGGAGCAGCAATGACTTCTTCAGGACAATTACTTTAGTTGCTTGTGACATATAGGCCATCCAAACCCACTAGATGGATCTGAAAAAGCCACAATGGGCTGACTTTAGAAGTCAGTAGAAAAACCCAAAACCTTGGGAGCTGCCCTAACGTATTTTGATGGAAAAAGACATGAAAACTTTTTACAACAAAGTCTTCATGCATGAAGTTGCTCTAAGAAGAGCCCCGATGAGTAAAATCCTTACACCAAATCTTGGTCTCAAGTCAGAAGAAAATGAAAATGCATTGACATTGCGCTTTGCATCAATCTATTGGCAAGTGCTTGGAACGATCTTTCACCACACATGAGAACTGTTCAGTCAGTGGAGGTGTTTAAGAAAAATCTTAAGACTTTCTTGTTTTAACTTATATCATGCATTTTTTGTGTAAACGCTATGGTACATTGTTTAATAGCGTCCTAAATACCTGTTGTTGTTGTTGCAAAATATTGGTGTGCACATAAATGCGTACCGTTGCATTCACTTGCATTTCGAATACAAATTCGGTTTTAATATCAAACCAGGAATTTCAAAAGGAAAACATTTTGGTTGACAAGCATGAGCAGGTGGGTTTTTTGTTTTTTGTTTTTTGTTTTTTACGGAACAACCTGAGTAGGTAGTCAGGGCAAGTACATCTGACTTGCACTGAGCTAATCCCTAAGTGTAGCAAACCAAAAATGCCAGGAGGTATTCAAAAATAACTCACCATCCATAAGAGTTAATCAAGATGGTAGCCATTCACATAGGTCAACATGGATAAAATAAATACCGATTACTCTTTTTCAATTCAATGTTCCAAAAATCTCTATTGCAAACAAGCGTCAGACTTACCCTTGTTTCTTAAATTCTAAAAGAGATAGGAGTACACTAATGCCATTTACTAATGCTGAATCACATTTCTTCCCATGGAACATGTGGTCTAAAAGTTCGGATACCGTTTCTTGTCTGAAAAATAAAACAACAAATAAATGATTGGTTTTGGATTTTAAACAAAGTCAAAATATGTGCAATAAATAATAATAATGATATTTTTGCAATGTTACCAAAGCAAATTCTATTGGTGCTTTGATTTCAATATTCTTTCTGTTTTATCTACCCTAACAGCTACCCATATATCCTGGGTGGGGTAGACTATTATATGATTGACAAACAGCTTCAAGTGTAGAAGGAAGACCTGAAGTACTAAAAGACATAGAATGGATTGAAAAAATCAAATGCAATGCAGTGCCAAGATCAACTTGCATTTGTACATATTACTCTCGCCACTCCAGTTTTCCTCACACATCTAAAACTGGCAAAGAAATCTGACAAAGGACCATCATGGAAGCAGTGCTAGACACCGATGAGTCTATCCTCATCATCAATATGTCATAAATATCTCTATTTATTGAAGTCACACAACTTTGGTTTAGTTCAAGTTAACCCTAACCCACCTAAGTCCAACAAAATCCAACAAGCAAAAATCAAGAAATTCACCAAATACGAATATAAGGTACGTAATACATGGGGATGCCTATCATATGGGCATGAAAGTGCTGCAGAGACAGTCATACTTGCAGTGCGAGAGGTTGGGTTTTTTGAATCCAGGCGGATACAGGAAACTTTTGTATGACATATTTGGACTTAGAAAGCTTTTAGGCGTTTGGGAGTCGAAATTTGATAATTGGCATTTAATTATTAAGTTTATTTCCTCCAATAGCTTTCAACTGCCAATGGTTATCTTCAAAGCAAAAAAAGACACCATGAACCAAATAGTCTTGGTCAGTTTGGCTATGCAACAAATGCTACTTATTCCTATTAATTGATCTTAAATCTGACAATGACTAGGACTGTTTCCATGATTATGGCTACTGGTTCTCTTTCAAGCGATTATAGCCACAACTTCAGGAAACATTTCACTTCCCATTACTTCTACACCTATTTCTATTTTAGAAACCACAGCTTCCTTCAAATTCCATAATTTCATAGAAGCATGGTTCTACACAGCTCTGAGGAGCTTGATTTTAGTTTCTAATAATTAAATAGGCCTACTGGTTCTACAATAAGTCTAGAAATACTAAATCTAACATCATATTTAACCTGAGCTAATTCAACATGATTACAATTGGTCCAGTTCATTTCAATTTCCAAATAGGCCAATATATGGGTTCCAGAAATACTAGGTCTACCTTGAATTTGAATTTGTCCTTAGCAAATGAAAAATGATAACAATTGGTACTTGACAGTCAACTCCATATTAACAGGTGGTCTTTGCCATCTGAATTCTAGATTTGGTCCAGGCATGGTGCGCGTGTGGCACAGTCCTGTAACTTAGCCAAATTGTTAGTACTTTTTTTAATCTATATGCATATATATGTTGAATTTGTCCCTAATAAATATCATATAGCGAAAGAAAAGTTTGATAATTAAGAAACTGTAAACATATGGGCTAAACTTATTTCGAAAAAAAACACAGGAAGCTAATCAAACCTGACACATTTTCTAAAGTTCTACATTTGTATCGGACTAATAACAAGTTTCTGCTTCATTCATTCAGGGGACAGTATGTTAATCAAAATTGAAGACAACTAATTTTGGCCTGAATGTGTGAGCACTTTTAGGTAAATTGCAACAGACTGTGTTGCAATAGGCCTCGCAGTCTCTTAAATCTGTCTTAACCGCCAGCCCACCACACAACTTCGGCATTGGCACGTAGCGGATCACTTTAATCACAAACCCAATTTTGATCAGGATATTATCATATTACTCAAGCTAAACACCCTTTCCTGCCTAGAAGTAGTTCTACATTATTTCATCAATAATCTAACCTCATACATGAAGCAAAAGTTCATCAAATTGTAATGAAAGTATATGCCATATGAATTGAGCCATCTGGGAATGGGAAACCATCTCATGCTTGAAGGGTAAAGTGAAAGCTTCCCTGAATTGATATACTTAGTGTGTACGTGAGATTTGGCTGAACAAGGGATCTGATTAGTTCTGAAAACTCTGCCCACACATTTAGACAATAATTGATGCATTATCGTGATATAGCAGTAAATTTTGTAGCATGCTTTGTGAAGAATGGACAAATACATGCTACATCTTGTACGTTTCACTGAAAACCCTCACCAGAACCACTCCCAAATTTACAGTGAGGGGCCGCTTAAAAACTCAACCAGCGGTTGTCTGCCAGTTTTGGCCAGTTGGCAATTATTTATGCTGGTTGAACTGGGCAGAACCGCCAGGCAATCGCCAGTTCGAGTTTTGAAGCATCCCCCCTGAACAACTTATTTTGCCATGTTATTGTTTTAAGCGGTTTTTGTTCTTCGTGGTTTTTGTTCTGTATTTTTACACTGTAATCTGGAATTATACCACGTAATATCGCAATGCATTTTTGGAAAACATGTCACGTGATCTGTTCTAATCATCGCTGTGTAGGTTGATCTGGGTGTGGATACATACAACTTCCTGGCCTCAACTGACAGATCACTTGGATGAAATCATCTTGGCATAAAATGGAACATCCCTGCTTGCCAAAACTGGCTTGGATTTAATAAGGGGATATGGTTAGTCTAGCTTTTCTTTTTTTTTTGAGATTTAAGTCAAAGTTACACCAAATTATGGCCTCTATAATGATGCAAATAAGTTTACTGTACCGAAAAATATCTTAAATACAAGTTTAAAAACAGTAAATGTAAAACAACAACTTTTTAAAAAAATATTTTCAAAAAATGAAAATTCTCTAAGAAAAAAAACTTTTTTGGAAATCTGAAAATTAGGCGCAGTATACTTTTGTATAGTAAAACCTTTTTCCAGTTTCGAATTAGGGGCGGGCGGTGGAGAAGTTGAGAACAACCAAACAACTTTTTTTTTGCCTAATTATATGCCCATTTTACAACCTTTTGATTGTACTAATTATTCTAGCCTTTAATTACAGTTACGGTACATGTGTATGCTCATGTATTTTGTAGTAAGCCTGCAGATTTGGGGTTTTTTCACTCCCGCACTCGTATTTTATTTTCGAACGGGTACCCAGGACTTGAATCATATTTTAAGATTCAGTAAGTTGAAAAGGCACCAGTCGGAAACACGGGAGTAGTGCACAAGTACCAAAAGTTACACTCGAGTCTTTGCACTATACTGTAGGGCACATTTCAGGCTTAAAAACGGCTGATTTAATACCGTACTGACGCGTGTATAGTCCCACCATTTTTTTACCTCAGATTTTATTCAAATTAAGGTCGGGACTTAAATCGGGGAACTTTCATAAATCGACATTTAATGTGGTAATATTATTTTCGCTGCTTCGTGGAGTCGCCATTTTGACAGGTTACTACAATCACAATTGTGCATGTCTGACAAGTATGATAGCACCATTATATAACCGTGAACATCGCCATCTGTTGACGAACATTCAACAGATGCAAAAAAAAATAGTTAACAGATTGCGATGTTTGTAACAAAACATAGAGAAAACGGCGATCTTCCTGCAAGAGACATCGCATGTTTGATAGAGTTTGCGACTATTTTTGGAAGTAGATTTTGATATTTGATAATTTTTTAGGTCATTTAGCAACTTATGGCCGCCAGTGAAATGATTATTGGAATATTTTGGTAATGATAATTTGGCAACTCAACTTGGCAACTCAACTTATGCACTGTTTTTTCGGGTTTCGAGTAGGCAAATTTGGGACCCGGGACTCGAAAGCAAAAACGGGACTCGAAAAAACCGGGACTCACTTGCAGGCTTAGTATGTAGTGTGTTCAAGTGTAGTTCAGCATGATGTCCTTAATTATAATTGACAGTCCTACCAAACAAGATTCCTGAATCCCATCCAAAAATATTTTGGGGAATCCGAAGCACTACAATTCCTGAAATTCACAACCTACATATAACTTGAATTATAACACCCATTGCCAAAAGAGTAAACTATGTCAGCTTCAAATGATGTATTTGAACTTGCTAAGCATATCTTTAAAGGAGCAATTCATGATCCACTTTTCATCCTCAAGGTCACTTCTGTGAAAATTGAGTTTTTTAGCTAAAGAGAATCCTTGACTGATATAAGTTACAATCCCCAAACCATTCTTTCAAATGTTTTTGCATTTTTGAGAAAGGTGAGAGAATCTCATTTCATTTCATGTTTATTTGGCAAATCTGACAAGCAATAACAAATTTGCACAATAATCAATTATTACAGTACAAAGGAATAACAAGACAACATTGCAAAGACACCGAAATGCCAGGATGACCCATAAAGTCTAGCTGTGTATGTATAGACTTAATTCCAATGGGGTCCTAGAATGTGTCATTCCTAGTTATTGTCGGGGCCCAACAGTTATTACAACACAGTAGCCTATGAAGATTTTTAAAATGCTCAAAAACTTGTAACTTGAAAACGAATGGTCGGAATCAAGTGAAAATTTTAGAATATATTTATGTTGTACTCTTCTTTTTATTTAGCTAGAAAATAGGTAAGGTTTTGTCACATCAAAATCATGAATTGCACCTATAAGATTACAAATTGTTCGCCTCAAGCATGCACAAGTCCTTTTTGTCCTGCATGTACTGTCAGTTCAATTTGTCCAAGAATGCATACCGTACTAATAATAGCAAGATTTTATACAAATGCAATCAAATCTGTTGGATTGGCTGGCTTAGGAAAACTGGGTTGTCTAATGCAATTTATACAAATTCTGGCCGTCACAGCTAGAGATCAATTGAACCGATTGAAAGCCAACACATCAGAAATAATTTTACAAGACAAGAGAATTATTATTTCAATTAATAACTTCCTTTATAGAATTAAATACAATTATTTCAAGCCATATCCGGCTTTCTGTGGACCTTGAAAATCCATTTGCTGGATTGCTAGTTCATTCAAATGTATTACTAAGCAATAATTTTTTGGACAACTTCAACAAAATCCATGGTACGGGTTGTACCATGTGTATCAAAAAAAAATGTGCACGGATTAAAACTGATTTTGACCTTGATAAAAGCACCAAATCATAATGTTCTTGTTATTGTAGTAAAGCAGATTAAATAAGCTTTCAAATGCAGAATAGAAATCGGATGAAAAATAAAAAAGATATGACCAATTTTGTGAGTACTTTTAGCTTTTATCATAATGCCATAACCCGTAAAATTTTGTGATATGTAATACCTTGCCTAACTGTGTAAATCCCATTGGAATGGAAGAAAAAGAGACGTACTTACAAAATTGGTCATATCTTTTTTATTTTTCATCCGATTTCCATCATTTTTTCTGCATTTGAAAGCTTATTAAATTTGCTTTACTGCAATAATTATGATTTGGTGCTTTTATCAAGGTCAAAATCAGTTTTAGTCCGTGCACAATTTTTTTTGATACACGTGGTATTTACGAACAATCATGGGGTCCTGCACTCTTTAATTATTTTCTTGCCTATAGGCTACGTTGTTCCACCAATATGCAAAATTCATAGGATTTTTTTTTCTTAAATCAGGAATCAGATCAAATCGTGCTTTATGTGATTCCAAAATTAAATACTGTCAACTTAAGTTACCTTTCGTAAATGGTGGATGATCTACAGATGAGTCATTTTAACAAATGTGTCCCGTCATATCGAAACAGGGTTCCTGCACCGTCATGAAAAAAAATTCAATGACTTTTCCCATGACTTTATGATTAAAATTCATGACCTAAAATTCATTTTAAGCAATTCATATTATATGAATTGCTAAAAAAAAATTGCAGTGTTAAAAGTGTTGCCATGGACTACCACAAATTAAAAAATTATATAGAATGCAACATGTCTAAAATTCTGTGCTTGATATACATGTACTTATCAAATACCCAATAAAATATCAAGTTAACGATGCCATAGTTCGTTCATTTTCTGGGTAATTTTTGTCTCTACATCTTCAAGGGCACTATTTTTTTCTTTAGCATGACGTCTCAATGCATTGGACTTTGTCAATAATGTCAAGTTGACAGACATGCCAACCTCTCAGATCACAAAAGAGTATTTTGCAACTCCAAAAAGAGTATTTTTCACACAAAAAGAGTATTTTACAAGTACGTTCCAAAAATAGGAACATTATCCAACTTTAATCAATTTTACAAAACACGGGGCTCAGGGGCAAAGCCCCTGGTGGGGGCCCACGGGACAAGCCACAGAAGCTCCTGAATTTGGGCAGTTTCAGATGCCTTTTGACTTGACTTGCTTTTTGATGGGTTAGAAAAAGCAAATAATGTGATCAAAAAATACATGAAAATGATCAGATATAAACATTTCTTACTAATTTTTTTTTAAAATAATTTGGTGGGGTTGAGGGGGCTTCCCCCACCCAAAAAAAAAAACTCCTGGCTTATAGCCATTATGGACCGTTTTGAAGCTCTAGGAAGACCCCTTTTCAGTGAATAAAATCAACTTAAAAAAACTGCATTTTCAACATGTTGCAGATTCTGCACATCTACCAACACAGGAAATGCCATTTCAATAGGTAAGTACCAGAAAAATGTTTTACTCAAGGGTATTTAGTGAGTCCAAAAATAAGCAAAGGTCTGCCTTTATGAACCCCCCTGCAAGGGCCCAAGTCTGCTCAAGGGGACCAGCTGGGGTCCACTCTACTCCTGGGGGTACCCTTTGAAAAGTGGATGTAATTTTAAAGGAACAAAAGCACAGTGACTTTTATTTTAAAGTCGCTTCGTTTAGCAGATATAGGGCTTTTTGTATTAAGGATGGGTTATTCCGTGTATTTTCTCTTACGTGTAACGTATTCATGAATGCGTGCGTGTACACATCAAAACCAAAGGTCAACAGCATTGCCAACAGTTGAAGCTTATCCCCGGGAGCTTACCAAGTTTGTAAGTTTACACGCCCAGTAATATCCCCCGGGCATTAGATAGTAAATTTGGGATCGGGACCCGGGAATTCGAGTCCCGCCCGTGAGAGTCGGGACTCGGGAACAAAAAAATGTTCCCGATTCCCGAAAGTGGTACCAATTTAAAAGTACCAACTTTTCATTTTCGTAGTAGGTGTAATTGAACT
>JXSR01S016125.1:7570-31045 GCA_000969725.1 Ophiothrix spiculata
TTGTACCTCAAAACAGGTCACATTTTATATAAAGTCAATTGCAAATACACAGTTTGCATTGCCTAAAAAACCCTCTACCTTGTACCTCTACATTGTACCTTAACTAGGAGTTTTTAAATTTGATAAATAATGTCCTAAACAAAGGTAGGATTTCAAAATCATGTATTTATATAAAAAGATAATCAATGTAATATTTTTTCTCATTTAATAGACTATAGTCTATATTTCAAAATTCAGCAATAAAAAATGGGGGTTGGCGATCATCAAAGGCACCAAGACATCATACATGATGATGTTATATTCCTTTAAATTGTCAATAACTTGAAAATGCTTGCCTTTTGTGACGTGATGTAATTGACTTTTTTGTTTTTGATCCATTTTGTTTTATGTACCCTAATTTGCCCTAATACTGCTCAAAATGATTGCAAAAAAGATCCACAAAAAGTCCCTAAATGTCCACCAAAAGAACACCCAAAGCACTAAAATACGTAAATGTAGGTCGTGTTTTAATAAAATACTGCACAAAATGCTTGCAAACTTTTTTTTTTTTTTTTTTTTTGCTTGTCACTTTGTCAAAACCACTACATTTAGTTTAGGGTCGACCAAATCGAAATTTTTTCTTCCAAACATGCCAAAAGGTCCACTTTTTGAAAATCCGCACACCCCTTGATTCACTGACATTGATTGCTTGAAAAAAAAACCCAATCCTGGCTACGGGCCTGCAAGTGAATCTAGTACTAGATAAGCAGAAACATGAAGCTTACATCTTACTTGTAACGACAGCATCAATCACTAGGCCCATTAGCTAATTTCCGTAATAAAATCAGGCTGATGAACTGTTGAAAAAACCTTGCAATTCGTTAAGCTTACAATGTACCTCTGTAATGCATGACATGACCCGGAAGTTGGAATAATTTGTTTATCTTCAGACACACACCACTAAATATTTTACAAGAACAGCATCCTCAGAGCTCTCCTCATCTGCGACAAACTTTGAACATAATAGGCTAGGCCATGGGAGAACAAACTGCAAAAGAAACAATATCTAGAGGATATATTAAAAGTTTACGAAATATAGTCGTTGGTGGAACAATGTTAAAGTCCCGGTCAAAGTTTGCATAACTTCCAAAATTGCAAAGCCATAAAGTGTGGTAAATCTTGAACGCTACTATAAAATTGCATAACCTGAATAGAATAGTTAAAATTTCAAGTTTAAAGTTTATTATATTTCCATCTAAAAGAACAAAGAACAAATATACAAGATGGAGGAAATACAACAAAAAGCAAAAGTCTGAGAAGCGTTGTACAATGAAATACTAAAACAAAATGTTGCGCACAAAAATATCCAAGTAAATAGCAAGTCAAATTAGGCCTAAGTTAAAAGATGAAAAAGAATAATTAAAAAGCGGAGTTTGTAGCAAGCGTCGGAAATAGAATTTAGTTAAAAGAAGTTGTATATAGATAATCGTATTATATCATTATATCATATCATGTCATAATATGCCATATGGTGGCATTTCATTAGGTGGGTATGCTAAAAGGGTGGTGTTGTTACATTTTTCGTGGGTTCCCGAACTTAATTTGATGTAAATTCAATATTCCTTGGCCTATTGACTTGTTTAATGTCTCATTTGAAAGCTTAAACCACCTGCTATCTGTGGCCTGTAATTTGGCCTTCATGGGTTACATAATTTAAGAGAGACAATGGTTTGAACTTGGCAGTACAAGGGTGGTGGTGCCTAAGGATGCGGTGCCTAAGGATGCGGTAGATACCCAAATTGAGACAATATCGCCATTTTGGAAGGTTTGACACTGCTGGAACATTCATAAATGGATTCTGTGACCTCAAATACTTTCAGATAGTCACCAACATGGCTAAAATTTGGTATATAATTACAGTAATTGGCAAATTTATCATTTTTAGACCTTTCTCAGATCCCCTCCCCCCCTCAAATCAGTTTTTTGGGCAGGACTTACTCATTTTTTGTCCGATTTTTTGACAAATTTGGTGTCAAAATGTTCAGGGTATCAAGCTGCATCAAATAAGAGTTAAGACAGAATGATTTGAAATTATGTGCCATTTTCTCCCCTTGTATAGCCCGCCTCTAATTAATTGAAGGTCATTAACACCAAGACCCTAAGGGGTCTGTTTCAAGTTTAATGCATTACAGTAACTATTAAAGTGTTTAAAACACATCCTGAAAAAATGAACTGTTTACCATTAATCATTCCAATTTATGACTTGTTTTTAGTAAAAACGGGCAATTGTGAGTAAAACACATTTGAAAATTACAGTTTGCATTGCGGTTTATGGAGTAATTAACCTTAATTAGTCCATTATGCCAAAAACAAAAGTGATATTTGGCTAAAAAGTTACTTGAATTGAAAGAGATCAATAATATCAACATCATATCAAACTATTGTTTTTTTGACCATTTTGACCATGTAACACATTTTTGACCCACCTCATGAAATGCCACCATATATAGGCCTATATATTTTTTGAATATCAAATATGCTTACAGTTGGCCTTAAATTACGTCAATTGGTCATATAGGTAGCTTAAATCGAAAAGATATACTAATAATATAATAACGTTAATGGTTGCAGAAAATGATCCGGGAGTCGGGACCATACTACCTGCTGAAATGAATCCTAACTGAGACCATTGTACGCAAATATATGACAAAATCAAAAAAAATTGGAGTACAAATGTAACTGTATGCCTTTTGAAGAATAAAATAAAATAAAATAAAGAAGTGTCTATAGGTATTTGAAGCAATTTTAGACAACCATTCTTTCTGAGTTTGAGACCCTACCCTATAAAAAACCAAATTTGATACCTTATCTCAGACTTGCAGAACATCAGCTTGATTAAGAAATTGATTACAGCCCGCTAGTCCGAAGGTACGCCAGTCCGAGTACGCTAGTCCGAATGTTCGTTAGTCCGAAAATGGAATAGGGTTCGCCAGTCCGAAAATGAAAAAAAAAGGTTCGCTAGTCCGAAAATGAAATAAGGTTCGCTAGTCCGAAAATGAAATAAGGTTCGCTAGTCCGAAAATGAAATAAGGTTCGCCAGTCAGTACAAAAATAAAATAGGATCCGCTAGTCGGAAAAATAATTAGTTTTGTTGATCAGCAACCCGGTTGTTTCTGACTTGGCGGCCCTTTTTCATTTCGGACTAGCGAACCGTTTCATTTTCGGACTAGCAAACTTTTTTTCATTTTCGGATTGGCGAACCTTTTTTCATTTTCGGTCGCATCCGGGGAAACGTACTCCTTTTGTCCGGCCCCTCTGGCTATCTTTATGTCCTCCATTTCCCCTCACATCCCCCTTCTTCCCTTTCTTATTCTTTCCCTTCCCCCTTACCCTTTTCTTTCCCTTTTCTCTTTATTTTCTTTACCCTTCCCTTCCTTTTTATACCCTTCTCTTTCACACTCCCCTTTCCCCTTTCCCTCTTTCTTTTTCCTTTCCTCTCTCTTTCCCTTCTTTTTCTTTCTTCCCCTTCCCTTTATTTTTCCACATGGGTACACGCAATTTCCCCCGAAAGCTTTCAGGGGGCACATTGACCCCCCTGCCCCCAGGTTGATACGCCATTGGCGGGAATAGTTCTTTTTGCCGGGTTGCCTCCAATTTTTTAATGTCACTCTTATGTCAACTTTAACTTCCAACTTTATTATTTCCATATAAAAACAGTACATATAAATGACAGACAAATAAAATCTTATGGAGGAGACGGCTGGATGGCCAATGAGGCCCGTTAAATAGCCTACTCCTATAAATATAACACAACATAATTAAACATTTAGAAAAGAAATATACCAAAAAGACATACAACGATGAGCTCAAAGGACGTCTATTTCAAAATAAAGTTACTCATAAGCTTGCAATAGGTAGCGTTTAAATAGAGTTCTAAAATGTTTAATCGATTTGGATTCTGTTATACTTTTAGGCAAAGAGCAAAGAGTTCCATAAAACGGGACCGTTCGACCTTATACATTGGTCAGAAAAGGCTATCTTAATTGCAAATCGTTGTTTTGTATGGATATCAGACCGTTCTGTAAAGAAATCTTTGAATGAGACCGGTAAGTCATTGATGCTAAATCTAAAAACTCCTAGTTCCAGAGTATACATATCATTAATGTTGAGTAGATTAGATTTGAGGAATAATGGGGCAGTATGACTTCTAAAATGGGTGTTGGTAATTGATCTTATTGCCCATTTTTGAAGTTTTATTATTTTATCCAGATAACTTTTACATGTTTTACCCCAAATCACAACTCCATAATCTAGGTATGGCAGTATAAGAGTACAATATAAAGTCCGTAATATATTATAAGGAATAAAATGCTTCAGTTTGTTGATGACACCAATATTTCCAGTGGCGTAGCCAGGGGTGGGCAAGGTGGGCGATTTGCCCACCTCGGAATTTTTTTAAAGGAATAAAGGGAGCAGGAAATTTCCTTTTTCCCATAAAATTACGACAATTAGAGCTGAAAATTGCTAAAAATTAGGTTGAAAACTTCATAAAGCACAATATTTGGCAGTTTTTCTTGAAAAACCCGGCCGAGTCAGCCCCTTGGAACCCCTGTAAAGTCGCTCGATAGAATCCATTGGAGAAATATTGGGTGGTTTGCCCACCCTTGGAGAAAGGCCTGGCTACGCCACTGACTGAATATTTCTTGAAATAGTTTTTGATGTACAATTAATATGATATGTATTTTAGAAACGGTGAAATTAATTAAGGGGACCATTCTGGTGATACAATTTTCAAAAATGTGAGCTTATCATAAAAATTGTTTTTTTAAAGAACTACAAAATTTGAACTTCGAACTTTTTAATGCTTTTTGTTTGATCAAAAACGGACATGCGGTTAATTGAGATATGAGTGTTTTAGTGCAAGAAGTCATGGAAAAATTTGTCAAAACACATCAATTCCTATTATACTTTAACATGTAAAATTCCTCAAAGGGTGATATTTAATAAAGTTTTAAAAAATAGATGTTCATACTTAAGTGATATGTTTTGAATAAATTACTGTCATTCACGTCTATTCCAATCAATTCAAAAATATTGTACTCATTAAATATCACCAGGTGAGGTATTTCTTATGTTTTATATTGTTTTTCACCATGCGATATTTAATAAATTTCAGGAAAAATCAATTTAAAGCTATAAAAAGCCTCAATTGCAGTTATTTTCTTTTCATTATTTATCAAAATTTAAATTTCGATCTCAAAAATTTAGATTACCACAATCAAATTACAAATTCCTTCTTAAAAGCGCCCTCTAAATATCCTTAACTTTAAAGGCCCATATCTCAAAATTAAGAATTACGCAAACTAGTATTTTTCAAACGACGATAACTCAAAAACGGTTAATTTTAATTATGCGTAAAAATGTGCTGATTGGACGGTTTTTGGTTACCATGGCAACCGCGAAACAAAATTTTCAAAATCCGACAACATGGTTCTCCGCGAAATTGAATACTTATACTATGTACCAAAAATCAAAATAATTGGATGTTTTATGACCTAATTATGATTGTTCAAAGTTTTAGCCAATCAGAAGCCAATCAGAAGTCTTGCTTGGTTACTATAGCAACCATTGCGATAAAAGTATATTTTTCAAAAACCTTGTCTCATAGGCTTTCCATTGATATATAGGTCTCATATGTTTCGAGTGATTGATGATGCCAAAAATTGATGCAATATCACCAGAATGGTCCCCTTAATGTCGTAAAACGCATGATATGTATTTCAAATTTTATTTTAATACTGAATGTTTTGTGTGATATCAAGCAGATTTTATCAACCAATAGACTATAATAATTCTTTAGGACAACGGATTGGAGTAATGTTTTATAAGGTTAGAATTAGTGATTTTATATTTTTTTAATCATGCCACATGACAGGCTAAATATTGTATTTTGGTATTTTTTTTGGTAAATGTGTGGATAAAAACAAACACGCCTTATTACAGGTCAGAGTGTTTATTACAAATTTTACAATGACGGCAGTTTCGACGAAAACCGTCCAACTCTTATCTAATTCTTATTGTATACGCCCATCATTTCACAAATAGCTGATAATGCAGCTTATGTTAACACAAGTTGAAAGTAGCACATTCTTGAGAGAAGATCGTCAGCTCGTCAGAGACGAGCAATAAACGAAAATAACTTGGAACAATGATGACATAGTTGAACCAAAATAAGGTGAGATTCAGTAATTTTTGTAAAATCGTTTGCACAATATTGCACCTTTTATCCATGACAATATTAAAACCATTGTTTTACAGCTGTTTACATGTCAAAATATCAGTGTAGATTAGGCTACGACACTCTCAATCGAACCTCGTGATATTAGATACTCTGTAAGAGATTCTAATTGTGTGAGAAGTATCGTGATACCAAGATTTTATATTCAAAAGAATTTTAAGAACAGAAGTACAGGTGTAGCAGGAATGTAAGCCCCCCCCCCCCTGTTCTTATTGTCCGGGCTGTACAGTAAAGTATAGGCTAACAACTCTCACGCAACATTAGTTTCACGCTTTACTCCGTTATTGTCTATGGAAGGCGGACTACCATTTCAGGGGGACTAAGATTCCTTTCACACCGGTATTTTCTTTCGTACATTATTCTTAACGTTCTCTGATTCAACGTTTTTGAAAATAATTATGCTGGTGAAGGTTCAAAGCAATTTTGATCATTTTTGAATATTCCGTGCTTGATGATTCTTAACACTTGATAAAATATTTCAGATATTAGACATCTTTAACTATCATAATATATTTTTTTATATTTCCAAATTTGACTTTATCGATGTTTATTAACGTAATCGGTAATGGGATAACATCGGCAACATTCCATTTTTGATCATGGAGTTTTTAATCACGAATAGACAACAAAGTATTTGTATGTAAATGAAAGCATTGATTGTGATTTACAAACTAACCGTTATTATTCAACCCTTTAATTTGTCTCTATCCTTTTCCTTGTTACCATGGAAACTTGACTTCCAGATTTTAATGATAAAATCTGCAGTATTGTAGAAATACCGCGATAAAAATAAACCATTGCCATTTCAATAAATCAGTGTATACTGCTGTTTTCTCTCTCTTAACAACTGTAATAACATTATTCTTAATCAGATTGTAAACATTTTATAAAACCTAAAAATTTTTACATTATATAAAATGGACTAACAATTAATAGTAAAATATAATTAAAACATTATTTCTATCATATCCAGATAAGTAAATTGATACAGATTGTTGTATGTATTATTCACAGGGATGTTCGATAATTATTCCAATGGGCATCATCTTCAGATACCAACCCGGATACCAACGTAACGGCATTACTTGTATCATCTTGATTAGTGTAGTTAATGTTCTATTTTGGACATGCTTTCTTAAAATACACACCTATAGAAAATAAAGATTGAAAACGTTAACATTCTATACAAGTAACGTATAACTTGACTGATGCTGAAAGTCAATGCATTCAAACTAATTCCAATAAAATGTTCATCTCTTAAGATTGCAAGAACGTCAACAGTGACGCCCTTATTAGCTCTTGTAACTCTATATTGACAAGACAGACAATATGGCGAAGCTGCAAATCTTGTTCAATTTTGTAGTGCGAGTTATGTTTACAGGACACGTGTTTCTATGCATTTGGACTCTTGTTAATGTTCATCAGGAGTCTTGGTATTGGTATAATTTACTCGTGTTTGGAGCCTTGCAATGTGCAGAGGGATGGGTGACTTTCAAAGCCAGCAAGAGCGGAGGCTGGAAATGGTAAGTATTTATTTATTTCATTTATTAAAACACAACCATAAAATTTGTGTATATCACTTAAAGTAAAGAATCAAGGTCATTTATATATGTTATAAAAATGTACAAACAGTAACACAGCATGCACATATCTATAGATAACTCAAGAATATACATCATGCAATAACGTACACAAATGAATGCAAAGAAAGAAGGATAATCATTTTGACACATCCGATTTCAATCAAAATTAATGAGACAAAACACGATTATAAAGAAATTAGTCTAGAAAATGAAAAGTTGTACTTAGGAGGGGCAACTAACACAAAGGTACACCCATTTTTTTGACGTATCTTTTTAAAACTGACGATGGAAAAAATGGTCTCCGCATCTCACAGACAAGAGTCATAACGATCTCATTTTCAATTTCTCAACAAAAATTTTCTCTAAAAATCATTTATAAAACCAATTGAAAAATCAAATTGATATTACCAATGTATGAAGTTAAAGCCCACAAGTTTAGACTGATATGCACAAAACAAATCCTAATACACGTCTTTGCAGTTCAGCTATAATAGCATTGCAGAAATTATTCGCTCTGTATAACATATTAGTCATGCTAACAAGGAAATTTTATTAAACACTGTTTTGTTTATCATTAAATTCCATTGTCCTTAACATAAGACGACCGTGGACACTTTGAAATGTCAATGAATAAACAAGAAGTAAAATTAAAATACACTCTAGATGTATTAGATTTAGTATTTCTCTAAACGCTATCTTTGTTATGTTTAATGTAGAAATGTTTCTTTTCTTTACCAGATCCAGGTGTCCCAATCTTTTCGAGTAATTTTCTTAGTTTTCACAGAACTTACTAGTCAATGAAATGAACTGACTACTCAACAGAATCAACTTACGATATATTTTATTTGGATTTATACCACTTAGTATAGTTTAATCTTTCAACGAGGGAATTTTGAGCAAAATCTGTCGAGCCGTTCTTGAGAAAACAAGAATTATGTAAGAGGACTCGATTTTACTCCATTCCAATGGAGTTTACCACATGAACTCATATTTGCAACTATCATCGATCTTACATGACCATGTCACCACATTAGTTAATAAAGCACATCTTTGGTTACTATTGATCAATTTATTTTTTAAACTTGCAAAATAGACACAAAGAGATCACAAAAAACGGCACAGACATTAAAACATGATTTTGATATTTTTTTCAGCACTGAAAGTAGCACCGTAATTCAATTTGTAGGTTTTGCTGTTTTGCAGAATTAAATAATTTTACTGTTTTACATGAAAACTTAAGCGAGGCACAGATATCCTTTAATGGAAAGTCTATTTTAATTTATTTCAGAAATATTTTGCATTTTCTAAGTTTTGAGCTTTTTTCATAAAAAAAAAGAAAATCTTTATGACTGTCACTTGGCACTGCACATAGAAAACGAGTTAAAATATAACATTGTCAACATATTCAAATAAAAAAGCAGTTATTCACTTCCTTATGAAAAGTGGAATGTTTATTACTCCGTGATATTTTGATAGCTCACGTTGTATAATTTTGGTACAATTTTACGTTAATTTCAAGTAACTCTGCCTTTCACATGTCCACAATCAGTTTCCAGGCACCTTTGTGTTCTTATCATCATGATCCAGGTCCAATGCTACACCCCGGACGATGATGGGAGTCAAGTGTGATTAGACAAGCTCGCAGCCACTTTAAAGTTTTTATTAGGTTTATTCAAATTCTAAATTTTCTATGGTTGTTGCTATTGTTGTTGTGGCTGTTGTTTTGTTGTTGCTTTCCTGTGAGGGTATTTATCCATAATGAAATGAGTTTTCCATTTAGAGTAGGCCCACTACTGTTGCGACATGGTCATGTCAGATCGATGATAGTTGCAAATATAAGTTACTGTGGTAAACTCCATTGGAATGGGGCAACATTGAGTCTTCTTACAAAATTCTTGTTTTCTCAAGAACGACTCGACGGATTTTGCTCAAAAATTTACTGATGAAAGACTAAACTATACTAATTATTATTATGAAACAGTTTTAAGTTTTGTCTATTGGTTTCTGAGATATGTTCAAAAATAAAAGTGATGCATTTTTATTGGGACACCCTGTATTGTCCATATTTTCTACACTCTAAATGAAATGAACGCGTTCTTATTTTTTATACCAGAAGGTGTTCTACTATTTCAAGTTTATCTCAAAGGCATATACTGGAAATATTTAACAATAATTATTTCCTTTCCTGTATCCAAAACGTATGAAAAGTGGTTAATTCAAAAAAAACTATTCAACCTATTATACTCGACTTTGATCAAGTCAAGTTTGTCAAGTGTTCACATTTGCTCACCAAATGAACACTAGTGATAAACAAAGGAACACTAGTGTTAAACAAATGAACACGTATTTTCGCCGTATTTATGTGTTCAAATGTAACACTTTTTGAACATTTGACAGCGTTCAATTGAAAAAGTATGAGCAAATCTGAACATTTGCAAAACTTAAGTTGATTACAGTCAAGTGTAATAAATGTAATTAACCATTTCTCATATGTTCTTGGACACAGGTTGCTGATAAAAAATGAAATATGGTTCAATATTTCCAGTATATGGCTTTAAGATAAAGTTAAGATAGTTTGAATTAGAACGCCTCCGTTTCATTTAGTGTGTAGGCACCACCAATAGGCTTGCAATACTTTTTTGCAAGAAATCTCGACATTGCTTTAAAAATTCTTATCGACGGCGTTACTGTATTTATTTATTTGTAAAATTGCATGAAATAACGAATACTCTAATACATATGGATGTTAAACCTTCAAAATTATTTAGAACAATCCAGTTGGACATATGGGCCATTTCGATAGGCTTCATCTTTCTACGTCAGCTATTTATGATAATCAGAAGTTAAGGGTTATTTATAATTTATAGACAAATAAATAAATAAATATTGTTTTACATTAAGGATTCTAAAGAGTCTATAACAGATTTAAAAAACACCTTAAATCCAAGGCATGTGTCCTATCTGGACATTCGCAACTTCAGATGGTGCATGACAACACGAAATGTCGCAGTTGTTTCAATGCCATGTTAGGTAATTGTCGTTTCTTAACAATTACATGTTTTTTTAAACTATTGCATTGGATATAGTATTTGTGATAACAATTTCGTGTAAAATTGTTACTTACAATGGTTGTATATGTATTGTGCTTCTTACTGCCGCCAGGTTTTGCCCCAGTGTGTGTCTGTACATCCTCAACGCTGTGCCCTATCTATGGATGTTAGAAGTACATCTTTTATCTGAACGGCAAAAGATAGGTGATTCGGGTAATTTGATCGAATGCGATCCTGAAAGACTAGATAATGTAACACTACGCATGGATTTGGTAAGAAAACTGGCTCCGTCACATCTGCACACAATGCTATGCACTTAAAGTGGCTGTTACTTCCAGTACTAGTTGGTTCCGTGATTATTGCACATACCACTTGTCAAGAAAACACCATCTGTTGGCCACGCTATAACTCCACACATCTTCTGCATTTGGTATGCTGGCAAGAAAAATTGGCTGTTGGACTGTTATGCACTTACCAAGTTTGCCATATTTGCTCGGAGGAACATTCATAAGAGGTATATAGTACTAGTTGAAATGCATTGCTTATTGAAACCTCTCACGAGGAATATTATTAGCACTGAATTTTGACTATTCACTGCTTTCTTCACCTTGCCGTGTTCCAACCGAATGCACTCCATGATATATCTAAGCCTATGCTACCACAGCACAGCAATATTGCAAATAAGACTGAAGAGAAGTTTTCTGCCATATGCTTGTCTCCTAATTGACATTAAACACCTTCTCAGATCTCAATTCGCATGGATAAGAATGCACAGCACATAGCACAGAGCAGCAGCAAAGCTTGGTCTCTATGCAATCTAAACCTTTAGCTGGACTGGCACCAATGCATGTAGGTACATTCCAAGGCTGTGTCACTGTTTTTTATTAGCTAACGTACAAAAATGAGCTCCTTGTTCGGGTCAGAAGAGCTGAACACCAAGTAAAATACATCCTTTTCGAGGAAAACCATCCTGCAATTAAACCCAATTCACCAAAGACGATGTTAAAATTACATCGATGATTTCATGTTTCATGGAAATCCAGAACCTGAGCAGTTTCTTTGAAAATAGATGGGTTTGTTTCGGTGAATCTGAGGAAACGTTTCTTCAAAACTGGAAATTTGTTCACAAAAATGTTCAGAAACTAACATCCTTTTATGGGGTGGGTAAAATGTATGTGGAATAGACCAATGTACAGTCAACACTTGTACGTATGTATTACCTTTGTGTGGTACATCATTAGCATTTAGAGGCTTTTTGCTAAATACCCATGATACAAAATTAGTAAAATATGATGAAAATTAAATCTATAAAATAAGAATAACAAGTTTTTTTTTAGTAAATTGCCTTATTAAAAGATGACGGTTTAGTGAAACATGAAGGTAACGGTAAAGGAGATGGCCTGTATTTGCATTGATAGGTTGGAGTGCCCATCTCTCTCTGAGTATTGAAAATCCCAATTCACAAAAAAGTCGTATCGAATTGGCATGATTGGTATTGCATCACAAAAGCGACTTAATTTAACAATTGAAAAGTAGAACTTTTAATTTACAATAGAATTTAATATTACAAATAATTTCTCGCGTTTTGGTTCTTACAACACAACAGGCTTTTGCAAACTTAGACTAAATTGGGGTAAACCGGCAATTTTCGGCTCCAAACAAAAGAATTACAACTTTTTCACGAATTAGCTACCAAAAACATACATGCATTACAAAACATTTGATCTGACCTCATGTGTCTTTTTGTATTTTCTAGTACCCATTACAAGTCAGCATTCCAGGATTGATGCCTCTCCCAGAATGGGCTCTCATGTTGGAATACACGCTATTACTTCTTCTTATTGTTGGTAGGTGGTTGCTACCCAAAGGCGAGATCTCGCGAGATCAACATTCTCAATTACTTCTAGTATTTATTGGCATCGCTTCAGATATTTTAGAATTTATTACGGAAGGGATTCGAACAGATGAGATAACGTGCAACTTTACGATGGTTATCATTATACTGGCGATATGGGCATGGAGTTTAATTCAATTTGCTCTGACTTTAACTTTGCGAGATGTTAAAGAGAATATAAATGGATCTAGAAAGCGTGAAAGATGGTACGCACTTTGTTGCGGCAGTGAGATTTGGGCGATATTTGTCACCATTTTTGTTCAAGATGGGCCGTATTTTGCAGTGAGGCTGTACATAATGATTCAATATAATGTGACAAATCAACTGATGTTGTTCTTTACAACAAAGAACGCATTGGTGCTGATTTTACAGATATATCGTGTCACTGTTGTGTGCATAAACCACAGGAAGGTAACATATGAAGAAGGATTTGGTGAAGAGATCAAATATGCCGGGCCTCCTACACCATCACCCTACCATTCTCCCTACCAATCCCCATTCCCATCCCCGTATCATAAACCCTCAACCGGATTGAACAATGAAGTAATTATTCCCGTATCGATTGTAGGTACCGGATCTCTTGTGGATAATGAAAATGGATCAGTTTGGCTGGAACCTAATCGGGATCTTAAGAAATCTAATCTTGAAAAATGGCCAGCAATATTGAATATCGATACATTGTCTCATACTAATTTAGATGTATTCGAGTTAAGAGATCGATCCAATCTGATCAACCACACCACACCTACAGGGTCTGTGCGTTCACTTCAAGCTTACGATAATCCTGCTTTTAGTAATAATTTGCGTTCAGGAAGTTTCTAGACTACACTTTTTTGTTGCCATGTTGTAATTATGTTAAAAGGACATAAAATCTCCGGAGTATTCTATTTGCCTGGTTATTAAAAAATAATTGTCCAGTGATATGACAATATACCCGCAAATTGGTGTAAAATTTGCGACAAAGACAACTAATCGTACGACAAAGACAACTAATCAATGGGGCAATCTTAACGGAAGCGCAAATCCAGATGAATGTTCATCTCCGTAAGAAATTTAATTATGCCAATTAGCAGGGTCTCCTTATGTCAATACTTTTTAATGATGAATGTTGCGTAAACTGTTTTCACTTGTATATATTTAATTGATTATGAGATTTCACATTTTGTATCTGGTTTTTCTCAAATCCGGAGGATGAAATAAAAATCACACTGAAGTGGAGCAGCTTTATTTTACCCATTACGTACTTTTAGCCCGTACGTGGAGCACATATCTTAAAAGCTCTTAATGAGATTACAAGTTTCCTTCTTGGCATAATAGTTATACAACTGTTAAGCCCTTTCATCTATTGTCATGTGTGTCCGTTATGCATGACCGCAGGAGAAAAGGATTCACAGTGAAAAAAATAATATCGATTTTGTCACCTCGTTTTACAACTGATTGAATTTGAACATTACTGAGATGTCGGGTATTTCAGGCCGATATCGGGTATTTCGGAAGTGATTCATATAGGGGGAATCTGAACGTAATGCATCAATTATGATATATGTTATCATTATTTAGCAACCCTTACAATTTATTTCTCAATGTTACGTTCTAATCCAGAGGTGGTTTTCAGGATATCCCACAATGCATTATTCTGATACACTGATATATAATAGGCAATAATGGTTTTCTGGACAAGGGGCTATTAGGAATTTGAGAATTCCATTGAATAGTACTCATTCATATCTTTCTAGGGATGTACCCACATTATGACACCTCAAAAACCTCAGCAACCTGTACATAAGTATAGAAGTTGAATTGGATTTGCAGGTATATTGTACAATCAGTGTATCAGAATAATGCATTGTGGGATATTCTGAAAACCACCTCTGGTTCTAATCGGTACATTGTGTATACAGGATAAAAAAATAATCGATGACCTTGTCGTGCTCTGAGCATGCTGAGTAAGGACTGAAATGCATTTATTTGCTAAATTTCTTTATTTTCTTTAATGCAATACAAATCAAAACGACTTTGGATGAAATTAAACCGTCACGTTTTCATTTCGTATCGTATGCACAGTAAGCATCCGGAAAGTCCAATTAAAATAGCCATCAGAAAAAGACTTCAACTTCTATAATGCATTTTACATTAATTTAGATAAGAAAGTCTGCAGTATAAATTGTTACACGCAAAAAACCTTGAATTCTACCATTTTAAATGACATTTTGTATTCATTTATATTATATAATCATTTGCCACAAACAGAAATCTTTTTAAACATTTAAATGGTAATATAACATCTTAACAGCCGGTCGAGGTTCAAATATAATCCATTACTGTTGAGGCTGCTGTCCAACAAGAAAATCGTGACGGAGTATTTCATGTTTACTGCAAGTTTTTGCCTACATCAACGTGACACACTGCACTATCACCATTTTTGCCATGGATGAGAAGTAGAGCCGATAAATTATATAAATGCCTTGACTATTAATTTCACTCTCAGAAATATCTTTTAAAACGGCCACAACAGTGCGTTAAGAAGGGTTATCATTGTAACGACTTATTTATTGTGGTTTCAAATACCAGAAATACAGAACGAAGACTGAATTAACCGGCTTACAAATCACATTACAAAAATACTATACAGAGAGAAAAAAAAGGAAGAATTGCAGACACACTTTGAAATGACCCCAAGAAAACCCACTAAATAAATAAAGTACCAAGTTTTATGTAGAAATTATAAAACACCCCTTTCTTAGATACTCACACAAGTTCAAGGGGATATGTGTACCAAAAATTCATTTTTCGAACTACAAATGTTATAGGGACTTCAACTTTGGAGTATATGACAACCAATATCAAAAAAGAGAAAAATGCAAAAATTTGCCTAATTTGCATATTTAATTGGCGGCCATCTTGGATTTTTGGTGTCGGATTTCAAAAGGGTAAACGTACACAACCATAAATGCTAGAGCTTTCATTTTTTTTAAACGAAAGAGAAAATCAAAACAAAAAAAAGTATGGAATAAGATTTTTTTCTTTTTACTTCGTTTTTTTATAACAAAAATAAACCCAACTTTGATCCAAAAATGTCATTTTTATACATTGTATAAGCGCACCGTATGCATAAAAACGCACCGTATGCAAAAACGAACAAAAATATAAAAAATCTAATTCCATACTTTTTTCCCCTTTCTCTTTCATTTAAAAGAAAAGTCTCTATCATCTACGGTTGTGTACATTTGCTCTTTTGAAATCCGACACTAAAATCTAAGATGGCCGCCAATTAAATGTGCAAATTAGGCAATTTTTTTGCATTTTACTCTTTTTTGATATTGGTTGTCATATACCCCAAAGTTGAAGTCCCTAGCATTTATAGTTCAAAAATGATTTTTTTGGTGCATATATCCCTTTAGTAATATAGCAGCACCAATGTTTTGAGTTATCAATAAACATGGATCTTTGTCAAAAACGCTTTTATTCAAAATTCAACCAAGACAGTTTGTTCGTTTAGTGTAATTTTAAAGTGCAATCTTTTCTCATTTTCTCCGCTTATTTTCGTCGTCTGTATAAATTTTGTACAAAATTAAACAAGTTTGCAATTTAAACTGGTAAAATATCAATGCTCTCCTGCTGTTGAAAAATTGAACATGTATATGTATTTCAATATTCTGCAACTTTAAACTGGTAAAAAAACAATGCTTCCCTTGAAAAATTGAATATGTATGTATTTCAGTATTTTACAACTTTGGCGTCACAGTTTGATTGACAGGTTCATTATAAACAACTCATTCTGGAATGCATGGAATTCAGGTCACATCGTTAATTTGCATAATACTTATACTAGATGATGATTCTACTATTGAAATTTTGAAGAAAAAAAAAAGAAATTTTAAGTCAGCGAGAAAATGACAAAAGGTTGCACATTAAAAATACACTCATTGGATTTTTGTAGATGTGTTTCTGGTATCAATCGTTGTTGATAATGCTAAAAATAGCAGTACTGTGATCAGGCTGACTGTGATACAACATTTTATGTCGCATCTAGAAGAGTCAATGCCCGAATCGTTAGCAGAGAATACTATATAGGACCAAAGTGTGTCCCTTGAGGAACACCACCCAAAACTATTTGAGGCGTAGATAACAGTCTTAGTACTAGTAGTAATTATAGATGACCGAACACCAACATAAATCAGTTTCTTGATGTAACATGTGGTTGATCCTGTCGAAAGTCTTAGTGAAATTGTTTGTACATAACGAAGTGTATAATGGCCGGGCTGTAAGCACATACAGTATCGACTAGATCATTCGCGGCGGAAGGTTAAAGGTTAGGGGGACGGCATTATTTTAAATTAATTTTTTAGCAACAATTACCAGGGGAAAAAACATGAAATTTTTTTTATATTGCGCGCGTAGCGTGCGAAAAAAAAATCGTGTCAATTCAGCTAAAGATTGTTTAAAAATCTTGACATTTGCACAAAACTTGGCAAATTTTGACTTAATATTGACATACTTAAAATTCAGCAAAGCGCGCAAAATGTTTTGCCTTTTCACACTTATATTATATAAAAAAGGGAAATCCAGTTTCCTTTCCTTATCTTTCTTTCTTCTTTATTTTTTGAAGGGGACCGTCGTCTCCACGTGAAATTTAGGGAGGGGACATGTCCGCTTTTTCTTGGTCTGAAATTTTTGAATTGTAACTACACATTTGAAACAAACTAATTTACAATCCTTTTACGCATACTTTTAATAAATAACTTTCGACATTTACGAAAGAGACAATATAATCGACATACGCTATTATTATTAACCTTGAAAAAACACCAGATATATCTATGAAAATACCTTAATATATAAACCTGTCATTAAAACTCATTGTAATCGTATATATTCAATAGCTAGAAATCCTTCATTTCTAGCAATAGAAAAAAACATGAAAAAGCTATATTTTTTATCTAACATTTTAATATAAGAAAATCTATTACATATAAGACTTTTTCATTTACTTTTAATTGTGACTAACTATAATAATATAAAAAGGTACATTGTAATATGTATACATTTTTCCGAACAATATCGAATAAAGGTGGCTTTTAATTCTGACCGATTGATTCAACGTTTTTTCAAACTTTGTTAAGATTTTGCAACCAAACTGTGACTCATATTTTCTCATAATCCATGCATGTGAAATGTTACGTCTGAAACATTTGATATTTTTGAGAGATCAGTGAAAATGTGTCTTATTATGATAAGGTTAATGATCCAAGTCCGAATCCGACCTCGTCATATACTAATATTTTGTTCCATTGCACCAATGTATTGAAAGTCGTTGATTGCACTCTCCGGGATTCAATAGACCATTCCTATAATTGACATACTACCACCGTTAATGGGGTTAATCCACAGAATCGGACGGAGAATCTGACTCAGAACGAGGCCAAATATGATATGACCCTACTTGGCCTCTTTCTGAGTTCCAATTAACCCCATCACCAGCGTAAGTATGTCAATTATAGGAACTATACTTATATAATGCAAATTAGGAATTCTTTTGACTCGTTTTCATCATTTGAGGTGTTACATGTACACATAAAAAATTCACACATTTTCAAAGTATACTGACCAAACGTTTCATAGTTTTTGTTTTAAATACAGTGTTGGATTTACAATTCAAAACGTATATACCACATTTGTGGCGCATTACAATCGTCGCTGCATACATCAGCAGATTTCTGCTAAATGCTGCCCGTGGCACAAAGCCCTTACGCAAATAGTTTACATATCCAATCCTTCAGAGATTATTCTCTCTCCATTAACATACGAGAGCTTTGTTAAATTTGCAATTACAGCATATTTCAGCTTTCGCCGAATCCCAGGGTAACTCATATCTCAGGGTATGTAAGTTTCTAAAACATGCACCAGTTTGCATTTTAGCTCCACATAATTCATAACGACGCTCCAAAATGAATTTAAATTAGCAAAATTTACTGATATTATTTGGTCATATGGTTAATGGCTAGGTGGTATCAAAACATGTCGCCTCCCAAGGATCATATCACCTATTGTTTGGCGTTCATATAAATCATTTGTACAGCAGACGCTTGCCTCTTCAAGACCCTGTTTTCATTTGTACAGCACAGCGGACGCTTGCCTCTTCAAGACCCTGTTTTCAACACTGAATCCGCTCAAATATACCAAATGACACCTCATTGAGCCTGGATTTACATCAAACTCCTGTGAACTCATGATGCTGATATATCTCTTCTAGTTGCCAGGTTCTTTCTGTTGTTCAATAAAGTCTTCGGTGAGTTGCTTCCTATCTGGTTCTTCAGGGTTTTGTTGAGATAATCTTCTTGAACGACCTTTGCATGTTTTACCAATGTAAAGAAACCCAGCAATTAATAGCATGCAACCTGAAATGGGAAGAAGAGACACTCTATTATCATAATTATTAAAAATATCAGATTGCTTAATCAAAATTTTGTAAAGCGTCATGCGCTTAATTTGTATCAGAGTAATGCTGCTTTCATACTTGTGTAGTTTTGTAGCTTTGTCTCTGCGTGACGAATATTTTTTGCAGAAACTTGCCTCTTCCGATAATCGATATCGACAAAGTTTTTCAAGTTGAAAAGAATTCAACTTTCTGAGGGACATGAAGCGACTAAACTGCAAAGCTACAAAAGTGTGAAACGAAGCAGATCACAGCGCTATACATAGCTACAAAGCTACAAAGCGACAATACGTACGGTGTGAAAGCAGCAATAGACCTTTTTAAACCGATCTTTTCCGGAGCTTCCCGAAAGCTTTCAGAACAATTCCGATTGTTTCCGGAAATAAAAAGTACCTCATTGCCTCATCGTTTGACAAAGTTCGACATTTCTACAGTATGTTTCCAACAACGACGAACGTTGCCGTTTTTATCATGGCACTTTTGCGGTGCTATAATTTTGTTTTCATTCATAAATGATTGTCGTCTGCCGCGTCTACGCAGCTGTGGCACGTGACCATGTTTTCCGAAGTTTTCCGATCGCTGTTTGAAAAGGTCTATATTGTGGCAATCTACACGGAGTGTAGATCCAGATGCATCATGCGCAACTCCGTAGACCGCCTAGAGTACTGTACAGCAGATCCGGATCTGAAGCCAGGCCATGTAGCCACAGTCTACTCACTGCAAAGTGGCTTACGGAGATGCGCAATCTGGATTTGCACTCCCATGTAGATTGCCCCAAATAGTTGCGTGTTGGTTGGGGTTGGTTTGTAAATTAAATGCGGCAAGCGACATAACAACGTCAAGATAGTTGTCCCTGTGGTAAAGTATATCTGGCGCGTATTTGCCTAATCAAAATGCTAATTGTCAAAGCATTGATTACCTTTTTGTTTGTGATCGAAACAGCACGCAAAACAGTTAAAATAAATGCAAGTTTTTGCAATAACCCGCGCACGAAGCTCTAGCGTGACAAGTTACTCTGGGACACGTATCACCATTTGCTGGATTATGTACAACAAAGCGACACGATGGTCTATAAAATAGTCACGTGTATATTTGCTGTATATACGATCTATAATGATTTTACGTAGAATTTATTTGCATAGGAAAAGAGCTAACAGAAGTTGCTTGAGATGAAGTTACATCTAGAATCATATTGAATGTTTAAATTATAGTATACGTACCACATATTGTACTAAGAACTATTCTAAACAGTCCCAGAAAACACAAGATTCCTATTAGAATATAGATAACACCTCGCTTCCAATTATCCACCCATAGAACAGGTTTGGCCACTTTATGACAGCACCCGTCTTCTCTGTGAAAAGTAGATAACAAAATGATATGGTAAATTGTGTGCTTGATTCTACTGCGGCAGCGGTAGCTTAAACAATTCACATTTGTTTTAAGCTTTTAGCCAGGGGAGCGTGGCCGAGCGGTTAGAGCATGGGTCTCGCAATACAGAGGTTGCGGGATCGAGCCACAGGCGCGGCTGTTCATGTCTCCTTGGGCAAGAACCTTTACTCTAATTGCTCCGTGGTTCGGAAGTCACGTTAAGCCGTTGATCCTCTGTGCGAATGCTCCTTCTTGGGCGCTGCTTACAGTGTACAGTCTCTTTAATTTAGTATGAAGTATGAGTGACCAGCGGTAGCTCAGAGATCAGACTGTATCTAGAACACCAGCTTTTAAAAAGGGAAATGCGCAGCAGAAGTTGACGATTAAGAGAAAGATAACCAAAATGTTTTCATTTTACGTTCTGTCTCCATTTATATGTTTATAAAAGGACCTGTTGTCCAACAATATCTAAAGCTTAGCGAGACATATAACTTCCACTGCTTCTGCCTCAAAATTATGGAAATGACCAAGTGCCTACTCACAAATATAGGCAATCAACATATACAAGTGTTTTAAAAAAAATGTTCAAATTGGGTTGTTTTAATAATCAGACTACTGTAATTACTAATATTGTTATAGGGGTTCTCGTATGTATCATATAAACTAAGCTGTACTTAATAGGATTTTTAATACTTTTTGCAAGCGCTCTATTAAAGTCGTTCGGAAATTGCGCAATTAATATTTTTGCATTGTATTGTATAGTATCGTATTATTTTATTACCATCGGCTCTTATGCACTTTGGATGTGTTTTAGCAATAATCTATTTGAAATCGAAGTCAAATAATGAATTAAAAACACATATACAACATGCCTGTATTGCGTATATTTTTAACTTTGCTAATTGCTGTACACTTCCACTTATACGGTATGTTGCCTTCGCAAGGCATTCTGTTTTGTACCTGAAAAAAAAAAAACCCTCTCTCTATATAATCAGTATACGCAATGACAAAAAATGACATTTTGTCCTTCTTTTACATTTAGAGAGTGGTTTTAATGCCGGCAGATTCATGTAATATGTGAAAATGACAATCTTAGATGTATCTCTAAATAGTTTACCAGGATACAAACAACTTACTTGCAAATTCCACAGCAAGCTAATAAGGTTCCAATTTCGAGAAGCGTTACTAAACCACCAGAGGCACTGCAAAAAAGACATTATAATGTCATCGTTTAGATCATTTATTTTATACAATGTATACATGTATTACGCATTCGTTTGTAGGGTGGATTGTAAATGTTTATCAAAGAAAAAATTAATATGATAGATTCTGAAATGAAATAATTATTAATTCTTCAATATCGAAAGTCAGGTTAGGTGATTGATCTTAGTCAGCACTTTACAAATACAAAAATGAAATTAGAAATTAATATATTAGATTATAAGATAACGAAGACAAATGGCACCAAATGTTTGGTGCTTATGAAAACTATGTCTGAATATTGAATAGCACTTAAATGCGAGAGACAACCTCGGTATAAATACAAATTATATTGATTGGTACTAGATATTGCAAACCATGCAAATTGTGATAATATACTGACTGGATGTTTTATCGAAGTAGGAATGGACGGACACATTGTCAAAACATAAAGATTAGACTAGAAAAACGAAACTCAAACAAAACATGGCATGTCTCAACGTGTCGCGTATGTTTAAATCTCACATTTAGTTTGAATATAATATACGAAATATCAAATAGCCAAGAGATCCAAAACAAAATCAAAGAAAATATTATATGTCACGATATTCCGAGTTTTCAATGAGATTACCATTAATTTTAGACAAATTATAGAATTGATAAAACGACTGAATTATTATATGATAATGCCACAGTTTATTCGATAACAAAAGACAATAAAGCTTACCGTCATCAAAATAGATATAGACAGAAATATATTTATTTTTTCATTCCTCACTAAAATATACGTGTGCATAATACATACGAACTGTTTTTATTAGTCTTAGGTATAGAAGGTACTTCATGCTATCAAATCTTATATAAAAATATTAACTGCTTATGATTGTGATGGTAAAATATACCATTCCGATTTGAAAGATTGTTCCATTTCACGAGCCGTAAATTTGATGTTTTATTTGACCTCATTGGACCAAGCGTTACATTCTCTTACGCGAGGCGTGTTTTACCCCAAAATTACAGCAATTTTTGTCGCTCTCGTTTGACCAAGTGGTTAAAATATATTAAGTCCAGAAGCGAAGATTTTAGATAAGACGCAAAGACCCAATTTGACCTCACTAAAGGAAAATAAACACTTGCAAAATCAAAACGAAAATACACTTATATTTCCAAAATGTTCATATTTTTAAAATTTTAAAATGTTTTCATAACATTTATGCTTCTAAGTGAAAGTTTGGTTTGAGATTCAAAAACGACCTTTACTGTAATTACTCATGAATAAAAAAAATAAATAAGCGAAAATTCAGCGAGCTGAATTCTGGCTTGAAAGGCCTTAATTTGGACTGGTGACTACGTTACAAAATGGTAAACAAGCGTGATTGTAAAAGAGCGTGATTATGTCTCCTATGTACTATCTTATATTATTCTGCAACTCATAATGCACGTCAAGCAATGGTAGATGCAAATTTAATTCTGGTATAAAGCCGACGATTTATCGGGAGAAACATAAACCAAACTGCATAAACCGTATATATGGTATAAGCTGATTTAACCCCGACCTGGTTTTATGGTTTGTCAACACATGGTATGAGCTAAAATTTGGGTTTAATCAGCAGAATGAATCATGTTGATGGAAGACTTCTGATAATTTGTACACTGTGGACATG
>JXSR01S016125.1:56984-80881 GCA_000969725.1 Ophiothrix spiculata
AATTGGGCATAGTATTTCAGTATTATGCGACCTTAACAATTTCAGCGTTTTGGCTTGCGCTTGCGCTTTCGCTTCCGCTTCCGCTTTCGCTTTTTACACTAAGCCATATGCAATTGTGTACACACTGTATTTACATGTATGTGGAAATAAATAAATAATGTTAAAGAAGCATATGAAGCCATTTGGAGCAAAAAAATATTTCCGTGCGATGTCACAAATGTTACCAAGCGTAACATGAACTTTATTCAGAATTTTCGCAATTAATTTAATTTTTGAACACCACATACATGTCTTGACCCCATCAGAGAGCACCATCACCAACAATAAACTCGTGGATATAATGTTTATGCTAGGTTTTGTGGTCATTTAAAAGTAAAATTTTTCAATTTTTCGGTCACAAACGTTACTTTGGAGTCGCCCCATTACGGATTATCGTCAAAAATTGTTGCCAAACACGCTACGTATTTTCATTGGGGATGCACCCAGATATAAAGCCTTACGTGTTTAAACACAGTTTTAATACTCTTTTTAACCTATTTTGAGTCTAAATTGACGTTTCGACAACCATTTTGACCTCATTACATCCTTACTTTTGATTCTAAAACTTATTTACTACACAATTTAATGAGATGTTTTTGCTGTTACTCTCATAGCCTCAAAAATGGTGGATTTGTCATCTGTGTAACAAGATGGCTATTACAGGCAGACAATATAATACGCAAGTCTATACGCATTTGGCGTATAGAGTAGTGAATTATTCTGGAGTTTGCCCTATATTTTCAATATAACCACTTTAACGATGTTCAAACACACAAATAAAAGGTACGATATAAGTTAAAAATGTCTGATAATTATGTCAAAATTGTTCTTTCAGTACAGTTGAATAGGTTAAAGTCAGTTGAACAGATCAAACTGTTTTCATTCCATGAGCAAATTTTATATTCGCCGATATACTTCACTGTGTATATTTAATTATTACGGTTACAATAATTATACATTTTCACTTAAAATCTCCAAAACGGAAGATGTTTCAGCTGTGGAATTACATATAGATGAAAAAAATATATCAATACCTAATTTTTAAAAAGTTTTAAATAGCAATTGGATCAAGCTCTTTTTTGTAAAATACTATAATCTATATGTGAAGAAAATGTTTTCTTACGTATACATGATATTTAACAAAAAAGCAACATGCTTTTATCTTTTTTAATGAGCTTTGTCAAATAAACAACAAATAAAACTGTTATCTTTAGGTCCCCTCCAAAATGTCAGTGTTAGGGTTAGTGTATGTTTAGGGTTAGAGCTGGTTATTGATTTAGGATTGGGTTATAAGTTCGGGTCAAGGTTTTGATGGGACTTAACCTAAAGTATACTTGCCCCCACCTTAGACTTAAAATTGTGGGGTATAAGTGAAAAGTTGGGAGCTATAACTGCAATAATTGAAGGTTAACAGATCTACGAGAAAAACTGTTCAAATTTTGATGAAGGTGTTGGGGTGATGTTGTGTATGTGTGTGACATTATTTTGCTTACCAAAATGCTTACGGTTTAAAAGCTTTATGTATATCTTAAAGAGGTATATATAATACATAATACCTCTTTGAAGCTACAACCGATATAAGAATATTACCCGAACCTGAATTCCATTGTTTATGTCACCCTTCACACCTTGCATTCAGGTTCGTGTAAGTTTAATAATTAACACATAACACTGCATAAGGTACCCCACACTTCCGTTAGTGCATAAGGGGGGGGGGGGGGGGTTCCCCCCTTATAAAATCACTTTCCCGCCCGAAATTTTTAATAATCTTTACACCATATATAGGTACACTTATCACAACCATATTTCAGAAAAAAATATTATATATACGTGCCGTTTCAAAATGGCGGCCAAATAACCGATTTTCGTCGCGCGAGTGGCGCGACATCTCGATTTTGGCCAAAATTTGAAAAACGCACTTCCCCAAGAAATTTTCCAATAAAATTTGGCTCAAATTAGGAGATCATGAATACATTGACATTGCTGAAATAGAATTTGGAAAATTTTACTCCGGAGTGGTTTTATGGGCAAATCAATTTTTTTTGCACCCCCCTAAATGCTAATTTATGCTTATTAGCTCGAAAACGAGCGGTCGATCTCAATTTTTTTTTTCGCCAAAAGAAGCGCACCTACTATTTAGGCAATTACATAAAGTAACAGCCCGAAATATTGCCGCGTTAAAATGCGAGAACCGAAAATCCAAATGTTGGGTACCATGGTACCCCCCCCCCCCCTTATGCAGTTAAGTGTTAGAGTCTACGGACACTCGCTATCAAATGGTTGTTTAAAGCGTTTGCTCTATTGGTGGAAGGAAGTGCTCTCTGCGATATCCTTGATGGATAGACTGTTCCAACACCTTATTCCGAGTGGATCTTCTCAGATGTCCTGTATTGTAATCCGATGCATTCAAATCACGCAAATCCGGGATAGTTGGTATTGATGAGAGCGGAGGGATACTACCATGACCACTCTGTCGAATTCTGTTCGATTCAGTTACAAAGTTTCTGCCGGAAAAGCGTGAGTTATTAGAGTTATCAATTTCATTATTGTAAAGAGTCTTTGGTAAAACCATAACATGTGAATTTTTTTCGTATGAAGAATTATGATCGTCTTCCCTTTCAGGAATATCATCTAAGTTTCCTACATTAGAAGACTTTTCTGGTGATTCATTTCCAAATAAAGACCTACTAGTTGAGGCATATACAGCCCCAATATCAACAAAACTAGGTCTTCTGGCTTCATTTATCAGTTTCTTTCGTTCTTCTTCTTTTGCTTGCTTCTTTTTTAACTTTTCCAAAATGTATCTTCGTCTTGTTAATGGTTTACGATCTAAATCTTCTTTCTTTTCACCTGGAATATCAACTTGTATAACAGTCTTTACCTGACGCATAAATTTCTGCAGCTCAGCCATCTCCCGCCTCTGTTTTCTCTGAGAAGCTTTGTAAGATTCATCTAAATGCTGGATAGTTTTTCGAAGTTCAGCTTCGTTTGTCCTGCTATTTGCCGCCATAAAATCTGTGCTGGTGCGACGACATAGTCGTCTTTTATTCCGTTGATTCGGAGGCAACATCCAACTTTTGTCTGCCATTTTGTTCACGACGTTACCAGGTATGTTCGCTTGGAGCGGTCCAATTACACCAGCGGCATACTTTCTCCACAAAAGTACAACTTGTTAAATTCGTAGACCAGCAAAGTTTACAAAGTTTATATTTGATTTTTTAAACAAATGTGCTTTGTGTAAATACATTTTTAAATATCACGAATTTAGAGACACAGAAATACACACTCGGTCTGTTAAACTGTTGCTTAAAGAATTGATAGTCACTGTAATGATGTTACAAGACAGTCAGTGTCTTCACTATTTCCACCGCAGATGTTCAAGTATAAAAAACAGCGATATCAGCTCCCGTCTTCCTTCCGATGTAAAGCTGTTATTTCTTTATGTTTCAATTCATCAATGTCGAAAATATCCGTTTTGTAGGGAGCAGTATTACATCGCGTTAATATGTTTTGTTAGAAGTTAACGACGTCCCTGCATCGCTTCAGGGTATAATGACGTAAATTCATCAAAATAACGTAGGGGAAAAGCGGGAGAAATGACACAGAATCAACCGGTTCTGGAATCAACCATAGACAGTCTAAAGTAAACTGCTTTGTCTTTATTTACTTCTTTTGCCCGTTTCTATATTGTCAATCCATAAAATGATGATCAGGATTTACAAATCCGTCCTGACTGAATCCTTGATGCAATCAGAGATACGAATGCAGCATAAGGAACGTTATTCGCAGAATGGTTCCAAAATGTTAGAACCATGTGCAATGTCACAATCTCAGTCCGGCGCTATCAAAGTTTGCACAAATCCTATCTGAACCACCAAGTGTTTGTGTTTTTTGGTTGCTATTGATGCAGGCATTGTCGTCGTAATTTGCCGACCAACTCCAGCATATTCATTATGGTCAATGTTGTCTCAACAGATGTACATAGCTTACCATGAGGAACAGGTACTTACATGGTTTACACGGGCTTCTAGAGCAATACAAACAGCAGAATAAATAACTTACATTTAAGTGAACAAAAGATGGCATTTCATATTTTTGTTTGATCTTGAAATGTTTGTTCTGACTAACACCATTTGCAAAGAGACGAAATCAACCAAATCTAATAAATTTGTTAATGTTGTTTGCGCATATTATGTATCGCGTGAATGTTTACTCATGTTCTTCACATTATTTGATTCAGGAAGACATTAAAACACTCAGGCCTGAAGCCTCAGATCATATAGATTTTAGAACATGCTCAGGTCGGGTGCATTGATAGATGAAAGTAAAAATGTCATTTTTAGGGCGTAAGGGTTCATTTTATTTCCATGCACTTTACTTTCTTCTTTTTCACCATTTCCTCTGCTCTCTATGGCAGAATCATACGAATAATTGTCAAAATCTAGACAGTACAACAAAATTTTATTCACTGTGAGGGAATATTCATATACAATTCAAACTTATAAAAAAAGGCTCCATAAAAAATGTTGCACTGTTAGTTTCGTCAAAATCTCCACTCATATACCGTACACACAAGTACATCTGGTTTGTTTTGTAGTAACCATGCTCAGGACCAGTGCTAAGGGGCTAATGTCAAGATGTCGGAGGCGATGAGCTAGCTAGACTATCGACGAAGACACTAAGTTGAAATCGTTTTTACATCATGCAATTATAGCTTAAGACTGCAGTCCTTTTTGGCGAGCGATAGAGCGGAACGCCATGTTTACTGGGAATTTTGGCCAACTTACACTTGTCCGATCATCACAATTTTTGGTGTACATGAAGAGTAAAGTCTCTAGATTATACACAACATTTATTAATGATTTTAGTGACAAAAACATGGCTAAAATGGCATTAACAGCTTACGACATGCCCATGCCCTTTTCGCGGAAACCTTACAATTTCATGTATTTCCGTGAACCTTTTTCTTTCCAATTTTGACAGGTTAAATTACAAAGACTATAATGAAATAATTATTTATTTTTTTTACATTTATCACACCATTAAATTGTCTTGAGGACAATGACAATATAGCCAATAGCAAGCCATTTTAAGTCCAATTTTCCGATGTTAAAATCGCTCGTTAAAATCAACCCATTTTAATTAAAATTAATTATTTTTTTCGAAAAGACTTGCTGTGGCACTCCGTTAGCCGCACATGTACTTTTTTAAATTAAATTGTAAGGAGAACATCAATGAAAAACAAGCCGTTTATGTCAAAGATGTCGACCTCAACAAGCAGAATCTGAAAGTCAAGTTTTGAAGCTTTATAAGTTAAAACATCTCTTTGTTGAGGACTAACATGTCTAAAACCATTGTATGGTTACAAAGAATATACAATATCAAGTTAAAAAAAAGTTTATACTCACATCGATATCCTCAAATTGAAGAATGCAACAAAAATACAATGTATTCCTTGCGGTAGAGGCTCTGCATGTGACATACCGTGAATATGGCGGATTGCTCAAATGCATTCAATAGAAGTGTTACCATTACCAATCACTTCATATTGTCCCATAAATAAAAAATGCACCATTATCAGAAGGTTAATTACAGTATCTTGTTGAATGGTCTGCGATACGCCATCACGGTTTACGTGAAAGGTCATCAGTCCAAATCCTTTGTTTAGTATCAATTGATAAAAGCATGCAAGCATAGAGGTTATTATAAAGCACCGGTGTAGCAGGAATGTTAGTCCCCCGTTCTTATTGTCCGGGTTGTACAGTAAAGTATAGGCTAACAACTCTCACGCAACATTTAGTTTCACGCTTTACTCCGTTATGGTCTATGGAAGGCGGACTACCATTTCAGGGGGACTAAGATTCCTTTCACACCAGGTTACTCATCTTTGAAAGTGATGGGTAAGCCCCTAAAACTAGATTTCGTTTTAGTGACCTTTTTTAATTACCCTACATAGAAGTGTTAAACCAGTAGGCATTAACGTCAAGATCTTTCTCCGGAATCCGAGTGGAAAACCTCTCAGTGAAACCTTTCAAAATACAAAGGAATCTATGACAGTAAAAAAACGGGGATATGAAGCCCATTTTAATTTGAATGAGGGTGTCAGTTTGTTTTTGTTTTGTTTGTATTCATATGATTTAGTTAATCATTTAGTTAAACATCTCTAGTATTAAATAGAACTCCAAACAGGCGTTTCACTCCGATATATTCGGAATAAAAATAAATAAAATATTCGCATAAGCTGGTATGCACACCTTGACTTTTAACTTCAATACAATGGTAATCGCCAATAAGTCATTTGACATGTCTGAAATATTGAACCTATTTAACATGAATACCAAATGTGACGGACATTTAGTAACAGCATTTCATTCTTAAAAATGGACTTTTATATCAGGTTGAGGAGGCATCCCATTCTCTATCATGTCTATGGCAGAATGTACAAGTATTTTTGAATATTGTGTTTGTTGGTCAGATATGCGTCGATTTTTGGCCAAGTCAGTGTTTGTGATGATGTTTTAATGCCATTATTCAACCCATTATTGACACCATTTTAAAAATGAAACATGTTAACAACTTAATTTGAGGAGATATTGATCTATTTTAACCTCAGTTTGTGTGATCAAAATATATTTTGGGCCAATTTTAATATTTTTTGGAGTAACAAAAATGTATTGTGATGGCCATCGGAATCTCACTTCGGTACCGACTATGATTTGAAACATGTTAATAACACAGTGACCTTAATTTACGAGCGTAGCTCTTCAAGGTTTTCCCTCCAATGTAACTGTGACTATTTTGGATAATGATTTTTATGTTGTTTAAAGTAGCAATTCATGATTCTGATGTGACGAAAACCTAACTTCTTTAATATAGCTAAAAAAAAAAAAAAAAGGCACAACATATATAAATGGATCAGTTGATTCCAATCATTCGTTTTCAAGTTACAAGCTATTCTGCATTTAAAAAATCCCATACGCTTCTGTGGTGTAAGCCCCGAAAATAATCAGAAAATGACACATTTTCTCACTTTTTTCAAAAATGCAAGCACATTTGAAAGACTGGTTTGGGGATTGTAACATATATCAGTCAATAATTCTTGAGTTACAAAACTCAATTTTGATATAGGTGACCTTGAGGATGAAAAGTGGATCATGAATTGCCCCTTTTGCAACCATTTTGGATTTTGTGGTGCGCCATTTTAGATTTCAACGCAATATGTTAATAACACTTAAAGTTTTATGTCATAATCTTTAAGGCTAGTTTTCATTGATTGTTTTGTTGTAAAAGCTGTTTTAATGTTATTGTAACCAATGAAAAGTCGTTTTACAAGCAATAATGTGTACTATGCAACACATGATTTGGTGGAACGGGAATTTTTAGTTCCAATTATGTTCCACAACTGTACCGATTTCCTTTTTATTTACTTTGACTATAATTTCTTCGCTTAATCTGGGAATCAATTTGTTTCCCATAATCGTACATTTCTGAATCTTTACGAGCCCGTTGTCGTCTAATAATCCGAACTTGTGCATGAGCAAGATTGTTGAAAGACTGACTGTTCGTAGGGCGAACCGGCAGAGAGTTTTGGCCCCGATATGTCTTGCAAATATGACATGACTTCATAGATTTGGTTATCAGATCCAGATCTGTTGCCATCACTGTAGATAGCATTATTTGACCACCTTCATCATTATATTCCAAGTTGTTATTGTTTCCAACTGCCAAGTTGTTGTTATGTTTCTTTTCAACAGCTCCCACAGATTGATGGAATGAGACTCGCTTTTTCTTCCCATTTGACTTTTTTGTTTCGTCAAATGTCTTTAACAAAAGTGGTGATTGCCCAACGCCTTTCTTACATTTTAGTTCGATGTCTGTGATCTTAGGAGTCAATTTCTGTGGAAAATGTTGCACAGACCGTTTGGAGGAGGAGCAGGAAGGTAAGATTGGGGTCCTTTCAACTTTTTTATGCTCAGAGTGTATAATCAAACAATCTCCTTCAGAAGTTTTAATGATGCCTCTTTTAAAACCCAAATCGTTCTGCGTTTCATCAGTGTGTGATCCTGGCTGGTCTTCTGATAAGAAAAGTCCATCTGGAACACTGTCAATCCACTCCAAAATGTTCGAGTCGAAATCAAGGTTCTTTGATTCCAAATCTAGTAATCTTGAGCTTGTCAGTGATTGCCACGATTTATTAATCATACGATCATCTAATGTTTTACAAGTATCTGTACGTTTACTGTTACCTTGCTGTAAAGAGTTTAATGGTGGCAAATGCATTTCCTCATGAGATCGACCCACATTTGATATTTCCGTACCATCAACACTCAATCGATCCACTTCGTCATATTTGTCATTTGATCGTTCACGTATTTCCTCAAAGCAAGTAGACTTCAATGATTTCTTATTACGTCTTTTCCTCGACCTTTTCGACTTAGTCTTGTATTGCTGCTTCGCTTTTGTGTCCAAATGATCATCATTTCCACCCCTGGAAACAAGTTGTGTTGGATTAGTGCTTACATTCGGCAGGGAAAATGTCCGTTTAATAGTCTCTTCAGAACATCTACTCGCTCTTCCAATGGTCTCCTCCAAAGATCTCCTTCTAAATCCAACCTTACAAGTCCTAACTTTCTGCACATTTGATAAAAAATCCACAAGCTCTCTTTTTTCTCTGTTAATAGAGTGAACTCGTTGGTCCAAAGTATCCTGCAGTTCCTTTGATTTTCTTTCATTTTCTACCTTTGTTTTGAAGTTGACTTTCACCTTAGTATCCAAATCTTGAATAAATTTTGCATAATAGTCGAGCTGCTTTGAATTCAAAGTATTCGACATGGCTCTTGCTGCCAATGCATTACATGTGTGATTCCATAGCTAAATATTTTCCAAAATGTAACATAGCAGTTCTGTCTCAGTTTTACGACACCTATGAAGTGATAAGGGTAGAGCAAACAAAGTTGAAGTGATCGAACTCAAATATAATTAATATCTGTAATCTTCTTATCCTGTTTTGAATCACACAGATTTCATTCAGTTCAAATTATATCTAAATATGTTTTACACAATTCGAGTGTTATTTCAGTAAATAAATTCATAATCTCATCAAGTTGCTATGGGATATACTTACATAACATTTTTGAAATATTTCAGTGTGAGATTTAAACAATCCACAACCTATTCAAACAAAGAATTTTATGTGAGAAATCATGTACATGTCCAGCTTGTTCATGGGGCAGAGGGTGCCTATGCACATAATGCAATTGACAAGGGATGGTCGGGTGCCCCAATTGCCGCAACGCACAAAATATAAACTGATACCCATGGCGTTTGGGTAAAGATATGGTTCATATATAGGGTAAGTCTTCCGAACGCTCTTGCGTCGTAAGACAAGAGTTCAGCTTCAAGGCAGTTAGTTTAAGGCCATATTCTAAATAAAAATGTAAAGTTACTTCTTTTGACTCGAGCATGTCGAGCCTAATATAATCAGGGCTAGACATTGGTATTCTTTCGTACTAGCCAGTCGGGTAGGTAGGTTTCCGAGGTACACCGAGGTACACGACCGACATGAAATTTACCTGCCCGAATATTAACAATTAAAAAAAAAAAAAAAAAAAAAATCAAAATTTATATTTTTATGGGTCGCATTTCACATTCCCTAGTGGCACCCCTACTCAAACTAAATTAAAGGAGATCATTAGATGTTGTTCTAAAAACGAACTCAATATATACAGCAAATTTAAACTGCCATGTCGGGCAGGTAACTTTTATGATGCGCACAAACAAAATTTGGTTAACTCGGCCATTCAGCTAAATCCGTCGCAAATAAATTAAGGGACACCCGAACACAAAAGGAACACCCGACTATTTTTTCTTTTTAAACGAGTACCGTAATTTTGGCAGGAAACCAAGGACGCATGAGTCATTAGAGATCGCGCCACTGCCAAGTGTAAAGCTCAGGGAGGGGTGGGCGGGTTGACGTAGTGGTAGTTCCCTCGCCTTGCATCAATGAGGTATCGGGTTCGAGTCCCGCGCCCGGCGCTTTATGTGCATTTTGTTTTCAGTCCATGCTCGCTTCTGCAGGTTTTTCTCCGGGTACTCCGGTCTTCTCTTGCATTCAAAACTAAATTTAAAAACTATCTTGGAGCTCTGTTGAAGATAAGCTCCCTTTATTATTTTCGTAGGAATTAAATTCCAACTTTTTTGCAAGTTCACCACTGCACTACAGGGAAATTAAAAAAAAATCTCAAGGTAGGCTTTTTAGTTTGTGGACAGAGATCATCACCATTTAGTAAGATCTACACGGAACGCAAAACGCACTGTATTATGATCCCGTTATTAGGCCATGCCGTTTTCTGATGATGTAACTGTGAAAAATAAATGTTGCATAGCTAATTGGCGAATATTATAGGCCTACATAAACGTCCACTATTATTGTGGCAAAATTATCAGGCCTAATGGACCGAAATACTCCAGGTCAGTACTTTTACTAGTATTAAGCCTAAATATCACTTCACTTTAGGCCTAAATAAATTGTTTGATTGGCGTAACATAGAAAAAAATAGGTAGGTAGGTCGGATTTTTTTTAAAAAGTCTAGCCTATGTTTCACATACAAGAACACAAAATACAAAATATACGACACATATACAAATACATCTTCACTTTTTTGTATCACATCTTTTATTTGTCATTTTGAATGTCCTGCAAGACATATCTTTAGCCCCCATGAACATGATGAATCGATCCCCATCAAATTTGGGATTATGAGGTAAAAATAGGGTCGGAGTGGGGTTATACGTAAATCAAACAATATTTAGGCCTTATTGTTAAATGACCCTTTTGGATCATGTAAAAATAAATTAAGAGTTGTAATGTCTTATTTGGTTGGGTTCAACCGAACGGCTACAGCATACAGCACTGAAGTACATTTTCTTGAAATTTTGGAATCAGAAGTATCATCGTGTGCTACTTCAACGAAGACGACGGGGAGGCTGACCACGCATGTATGATGAAACATGAATGCGTTAATCGTGCTTAATATTTACGCGTGGCGCATTTACTAGGCAACGACGAGTATCGTGTTTTAGGCGCTAAAACTTAAAACACGTGTCGAAACATTTTTCTTCTACATGTGCATAAATTATAGTTGAAATCGTCTACAAATGCCAATAAGAAAATGGTTACATGAAAATCGTTCTGCTCACCACGCATTAGCCGTGAGCGGCCTAAATTATGGATAATTTATTAGCGACGGAAAATACTCAAGAAGCCGTTGTTCATCTTGAAGAATGCCGCAACTCTATGGAAGATTTTTACCACATAGATATCACCCCAAACTGCTCCAACTCTAGGGAAGAATGCTCCAACTCTAGGGAAGAATGCTCCAACTCTAGGGAAGAATGCTCCAACTCTAGGGAAGATTTGTACCAAACAGATAACACCCCAAACTGGAGTGTGCTACCTGACGTGTGCTTAGCCCTAATAGCATCATGCTTGAGGTCTGCAGACAGGGGCAAAATGGGACTGGTGTGTCAGAACTGGAATCGGGTCATACTGTCTACACCCCACCTATGGCGCTCTGCAACTATGAGTTTTCGCGGTAGAGATGAAGATCTCAATCATGTGAAATATGCTAAAGTTGTCGGGCGCTTCTGGAAGAAAATGTGTATCTTATGTGGTATTCGTTTAGGTTTAAAAGCAAAAAAATTCCAACGTTCATTAACAGCGACCCTTCAGGTTCTCTGCGACGAAGGACAAAACAAACTACAAGACTTGACATTGGCCGAACTTCAAAGCCATCGAAACTTTCAGAATATCATGACCGGAAAGACTAAGACAAGAATAAGTATCCAGCGTTCATTGAATAAATTTCTGACATTTCAAGCTGAACTTGAACGTTTAGATCTGAGTTATGCGACAATGACATTAGATGAAGGAGTTGGTCTTCTTCAATCCGCTGCTAAACAGTCCCAAAACACATTGAAATACCTACGGATGTACGAAATGCTTGACAGTCATGGTGTAGCTATCGGTCTAAGTGATGCGTTCGCTGATGCGGTCGGGCAGTTTCCCTGTCTCGTAGATCTGACATTGAATTACGGTTACGTGACCGACGCACTCATAACTAGCCTAGCAAAGTGTGAATGGTTAACATACATTCGCATCCGAACAGATGCCGGAGATTCTATCCAACATACCATTGACTGGGCTGTGTGGAACAAAATTCGCCGGCAAAGACCCCATCTTCGAGTCAAATTTTCTATGTGTGATATATTGAAATCTGCTGATATTCGACGACTCCTGGCGATAGATATGCCACTTGAATCAGTTCATATATGTGGAAATGATGATAATGACTTCGGGCCGTATTTTACAACTACTCATCTTACTCGATTTTTCCGCCACACTTTGAAAAAGGTTGTCATTGATGTAAGTCCAGTTTACAGAACTTATGGTGAGGGCTTGATCGGTCTGATTTCTGACTGCAAGTTACTTTCTCACCTCGAGATTAATGGGAAAATCACCTGCACGGTAGTTCAACAGATTTTCGATCTAATTGATGACAACTTTTTGAAGAAAAACCTTACTCCTGATTTGACATTCATGAAGATGGAAATCACTGGTGTAGGGCAGCAGGAACGAGAGGCTCTGGTGTTCTTAGCAGACCGATTTCGACCACGATTTCAGGATTTTGGTCTGGAGTATGACATTGTGGTTGACCAAAATCTACCTTTCTTTTTGAATTAATTTTTGATATGGTAGTTGAATACTCACATGATATAAAATATAAAAGAAGTAAAAATTTACATTATTTTACATTATATAATCTGTCTTCAAGTTTCAACAAATTGTGCAATCAAATATAATATTACTTTGAATATAAACCAAACCATAACATGTTGTCCAAAATTAAATAATTAATACAATCAAGTATACAGGTTGTATCAAAAAGAGGTTTACAGTGATTAAATTTACTTCATTTCAAAAAGTGTGATACATTCTGTAAATTTGTTTTTAAATATAAGTAAAATAGACCATTGTCTTTCCATAACAGAAACAATTACAGATGTGCGACAACCGAAACGAAAGTTATGGTCAATTTTGTAAATTGTAAATTAAATCAGCTGTGCAAAGATTGCCTGGTTCCCACAATTGCAATTTTGACTGAAGGAATTTTTTTTTAGCTTAAAAGAAGATCCAATAAAGCTAAAAAAATAACTTCTGACGTTTGGAGGCTAAATCCTGTCCATTTGTGGCTTGTAATTACAGTTTAAGTGATGACTAAACTTTGGATATAAGGCATTTTTATACACTTCATTTGCAAGGCTATTAAAGAAAACAATGTTCCTAGATACTTAAATTCACCACTGTTTTTCAATATCACTTGGTTTGATGACCTCAGGTTTCGTCCATAAGGGCTAGTTTAAGCAAAAGATATTAACGAATTGATCGACATCTTTTGATCAATGTTTATTGGCAAAATGTGTCGCACTTTGTTAACAGAACCCTAATCTGACATGCAGGTAATGTTGAAGTTCTCTAGTCTTTGCTGGGATACGAGTTTCCTTATCCAAGGTCTTTGTAAAAGGGGAGAAAAATAGGATCCGTCATTTTTTTTTGTTGACTTTGTACTTACCGGTTTTATTTATAATTTAACATAACTTTCATTTCGGTTGTCGCACATCTGTAATTTTTTCTGTTATGGAAAGACAATGGTCTATTTTACTTATATTTAAAAACAAATTTACAGAATGTATCATACTTTTTGAAATGGAGTAACTTAAATCACTGTAAACTTCTTTTTGATACACCCTGTCTAATATTGCTTACACAAAGAATTATGATGATAATATAATGTAGTTTGATGCTTGTAAATTTACAGAGTTATGTGATGCTTTCATATATAAGGCAGTGTTTTGCATTTAATTAAGGTGAGCATTGCTTTTTCTCGATGTGTGATGCTTTTGTTTAAATCAGTGTGATGCTTTTAGGTGTGCTTTTAATAGCAGTTTGATGCTTATGCTTTGCTGTTATTTTGGTGCTCTTTTTAATCTTCTAAAGTTATGTGATGCTTTTGTTAATAAGTGCGGTGTTTTTATAAAATAGTGTGGTGCTTTTAAAGAGCATTGTGATGCGGTGCTTTTATTAAAAAGTAGCACACTTTCATAAAATATGTTTCATGCTTTTATAAAGCATCCTATTGGTTAAAAACAAGTGCTCTTACATGGTGCTGTGGTGCTGTTATACAGCAAATTCTGCCCAATAAAGTAAAAAAGCAGTATGTGCATCACAGTTATATTGCAAGTTACTTCCTTTTCTCTTGGACAAATCCTGCACAAATGAGCAGAAGACCAATTCTCTTGCATAACTAAAGGCAGTATCTACTATATCAAACATATGTACATACAACCTTTTGGCATGGGAATGAATTGAAGTGAAATTGCATGTTTAAATTAAAAGAAGTATCTGCTATGCTTTATGAATGCACATACTGCGTTTTTACTTTTACTTTGTAGGAGAGATTTAGTGGGTCTTGTAGTGTGATTCCTTCATAAAGCAGTGTCTTGCTTTTAAAAAGCATATGTGATATTTTAACAAAGATGTTTAAATATTTGATGCTGTTGTAATATTACAGTGATTTTTTTTAGAGCAATTTATTCCTTACATAAATATGGGTCCTAAATTTTAGAGTTGGGCATCACAACCCTCTGGCTAAAATCGGTTAGAACCTTAGTACCTGGTTCTAGAGTACCTCAACATAAACTTGATGCAACTTGTAATACTCAACTCTTTCATATTAACATTTTATTTTGAAAAAACACACCAAAATATATACAAATACCGGTAAGTGAAAAAAGGTCTGACAAATGAATAATACACCAAACAGTGAAACATTATTAACACAAAACAGAGGCCTTGCATGTCTTTAACGTAACGATCACCACCAAACAAAGGATTTGGACTGATGACCTTCCCTATAATCATGGTGTAGGGTAGTCTATCCAACAAAAGATTCTACTGATAATGGTGCATTTTTATGGGCAAGACAGTATGAAGTGGTTCGTTGTACATGGAGTGAAACCTTTATTGAATGCATGAGAACAATCAACCATATTCACAGTATGATACCTCACATGCAGGGCCTCTATAAAACAACACAAAACTTATATATAACACAATGATTCTCAAGCTCCATGCTTTGCCTTTGAACACGTGACATAACATACATAACATCAAAGTAGCACATCTGGAACCGTGATAGTGCTGTGTTACAATTTTACCTATTGTAGTACAGTGTAGAGTTTTTCAAAGTGATACAAGTTAAAATCATGTCGTTTCAGGGTTTCAGAAATATAGCTTTCTTTATAGATTTTTAAGATATAGTTTCTTTTGAGGTCAGGCAAATACGTATGTCAAAACACTTCCAGCAGCCATTCCTCACTGTACAGTCGATCTGCAAAATGAGCTCCATGAAAATCACGTCCTAGTTTACCCAATGATTAAGCATCTTCTCACTAATATAATGCTCATGCCATTCTATCTTGTTTGTCTCCCTTCAACACATGAGGTAAAAACTTGTTCTAGTGGTATCAAAGAAAACTTGATTCTCATCTATGGATGATGTACCAAGATAGTTGATTCAACATCTCCCAAACTTTTCATGTTCATCCATAGTGCAGTAGTAGATTTCTGTCCAAATATTCACTGATTATGCAACATGGTTCTTACATTCAGTCTCATTAATCACCTCCTCTTATGAGTTCGCTGGTTTTGACTCTCTGCTTTTCTTTTTTGACCTGAAGTTTGAACATACAATAAATAACAAATTAATTATTTGTCCTTTCATGGTTGCCAATTATTTAGACTTTCCATCTCAGAAAAGATGCATAAGTGAAAATAATACAGCATCTCTGAATGTTTCAGCCATGTTTTTCATTGCCCATATTGGTGGTTAACTTTATTATTTTCCTAGCGTTTATAACAAATTTGTCACACTTGGAAAAGTCAAAACTACAGTGGAACCTCTTTAACACAAAATCTGTAGGGCCACACATCTTAGTTTGTGTTATCAGGACTTTGTGTTATCCATCAGTAATTACATACAAATTTAGTGCACGGGACTTGAAAATTTAGTTTGTGTTATCAGGGTTTTTGGGTTAAGAGATTTCGTGTTAAAGAGGTTTCACTGTACATGTAAGTCTTATACAAAATGTCATTATAATTATTATTACAAGGAATTGATGGTGGTTATTCAGTAAGCCTTAGTGTCCAAAGACATTTGCTCACCCGAGTGACATTCGCTCTTGATATTCGCTCTGACTAAAACGGAGAGCGAATGTAGCTCTCATTGCACAAACATCATTTCAATCAATGAAAGCGAATGTCACTCGTGCATGTTGTAGTGCTATGATTATTGAATAAACGAACCCAAGAATATTCAGAGCAATGTTTGTTTCAATTTAACTTGTAGTGTAACGAATGTTGTGACTCATGAAATTTGTTAAGCGAACGCGCTTCCGTTTGAGCGAAATTTTCTTGTAGGGTAAGCGAATGTCACTCGGACGAACGAATGTCTTTGGACGCCAAGCCTTAGTTTAATGAGTGCAGAACTAATTAAAAACCACTTCTATCTATCTATCTATCTATCTATCTATCTATTTATGCAAGTCACAATATCGTACCACTTTTAGTTAATATCTATATAACAACAAACACTTCACAAGCCATAATACAAGCTCCCACTTGTTTTAATTCATTAACTGTATTACAAAATTATTGCGAATAAATGTTCTTATACGTGTTGGTAGAAATCTTTAGAAGAGGTTTAAAACTTTGCAACAACACTTACTTTATGATCCAAATAATTTGATCCGACAGAACTCAGAATTAGACCGCCGATGACGGTGATGGGTATCACTGAAATTATTCGGATCAAAAAGGAAGTGTTGTTGCAAAGTTTTAAACCTCTTCTAATTACAAAATTGATTCTTGAGTGGTGTAGACTTTTGCAGAGAGTTGCATGAGTAAATATGTGATGGCTCACCCCCAAAGGGGGACTTTGCAGATGATATCAATTTGATTTTGTCATTTCATCTGATATAGCATTTTATAAGCTTGAAAATGACACCTTACTTGTTGAAATTGATCAACGCAATCAAATTTTACAACAGAAAATCTGCTGGAAATTCTTATTATTTTCTTTATTTTTTGCTGCCTATTTTCATCAGTTTCTCGAAAAGTGTTCTATCGCAAAGTCCCCCTTTTCGGGGTGAGTCATCACATATAGACTCTCCTTGATCAAGTTTACAAAAGTAAAACCTTGTGTAAAAAAATATACAGTTTACGACAATCTAACTCCCGGGGGGGGGGGGGCACTGATATATAATGTTGCAGGCATAGCGTGACCACAGTTACGACAACGTATTAAACTGGACTGCCATTCAATATTTGTGTGAAACATTAATAACACAAAACAGAGGCCTTGCATGTCTTTCAAGATCACCACCAAAAAAGTCTTTGTGTGGATGGACTCTCCGACTCTTGAAACATAAGCTAATTTGAAGTATGGAAAACTAGAAATTTGAAAACATTATTATTTACCTTTTTCTGTCGGGTCTGATAATGCATTCCTGATAAACCTCTTTGCGGCACCTTTGTCCAGCTTGGCAGCTGTATAGAGAAAAAAACACACACCAATGGATCTATAACTATGGTTCAATGTCACCTTGACAATTCGTACTGATGGTGGGATTACTCATACACGTACTAAGTATTACACCTTGCATAACAATGCAATGCTATTGATGATGTTACAATGGCAGTTGTACAATGGCCATGATGAGGCATGATATGCCAGTCTCAATATTGATCACTATTTGCTGGCCTATGTGATAGGAATGCAGTATAACTGTATAGCGACCATTGAAATCACTGTAAAGTGCAACAATTGTTTGGAGCTTCTTTTGAACGTGCCATCTCAGTTATTTTCGAACAAATTTTTACAAATGAGGTGTTTTCTGAAATAGCAAAGATGCAACAATAAATGTATATTTTGGAAACGTTCAGAATCATCAGAGTTTGACACACTGCCGATCTAAAGACATGGTGCATTTCTTTTTGTCTGAGGTGTATAATGTTGTCATTCTGACTTGCTTAAATTGCTATTCTGGTCCTATTACATCACTTCAGTCCATTTACTATATGTTCTTCATGCAAGTTTGTTCACCACTTCAGGTCAAAATATATATGTGTATTAGGACTAAATGGGGTGAGAAGGCTTTATTCAATCAATCAATCAATCAATTAACAGTGTACTTGCATGTCATGACATGCATACCCCATGAAGGAGTCTATTCGTACAGGGGACCAACGGCTTAACATGACTTCCGAACCACGGAGCAAGTAGAGTAAACTTTCTTGCTCAAGGAAACAAGGAGACGAAAACCGCCACGCCCGGGGCTCGAACCCACATCCTCTATATAACGAGACCCATGTTCTAATCGCTCGGCCACGCTCCCCTCTTTATTGTGTCAAGTCACAAGTGTGCACTGTTTAATGCTATCTCATTTGGTTTCTTATCATGATATGAGCCCTTGGCCACGAGCCACACTTCAAAGACTAACCTTTTTCTTTGTCAGTGATTTCTTGCGCCCTTTTCATATACTTCTGTATTCTTCCCTGGTGAATAAATAAATAAAATAACAACATCAATGTAAATACACATCTTGGTCGCCTTGTAGTACAATTGGTAACAATATTTATTTCATAAAGATGCTATACAAACTGATCTTGATTATTATTTAATAGTTTGAAAAGCTAGGTTTAGAAGGGCATACATTAATTTGTCAGCAAACAAATATGTCCTAATGATGAGGCTTATGCAAATGATAAGAACATTTTAGGAAGTAGAACATAGGAAAGGTTTTGATGACAAAAAACTTCTGCAGACGTTTCATCTGTTGGTAAGTTTAGAGAATAACAGAAATTAGTTTTGGACCTACCAAAATGGTAACTGCTACCCAACATTTCAGAGAAAAAAGAACAACACCGTCTTGCTCTACTTTCAAGCCAGGGGTTCTCAACTAGTCCTTACAATGCACCACATAATTATAAATGATGAAATTGTAGGGGAAAGCACAAAACTTGCCTATTTTTCAGTGTTCTTCTAATACATTTCTTTGTTTTTAGAGACTGTCAAAGCGCCAATACATGTAAGTAGTTATCAAATGCGCCAAATTTGTCGTGCGTGCCGCTAGTTGAGAATCCCTGTTTTAAGCATCCATGAAAATGGTATGATGCAATTAAGCTATAAAGATATATGATGGCAATCTTGAACATGCTTGATAGACTCATCACACAGATTTTTGTACAGATACTCACATAAAATCACATAATCTTGAAATGAAACTATTTCAGCTTTGTTTACATGGGTTAATTTGGTTTCAAAATGGAGCACAACAACATTTTTAAATATAGAAGTTTGAGAAACGGGTACTGGTAACAGAATCACTCGTTAGTCCCATAACTGTGACTGAGACCATTTAGCCGTTATGTTTTTTAGAATCTATTGTTAGAATCTAATTCACCAAAAGAACTGCTTTATTGATACTTACTAATTCATGACGAATGGGATGTTCTCTTGGGTTAACTCCTTGCGTACATAGGTAGACTGTTGATCAAGAAGCAAAACAGATACAATATTGTTATTATTTGCTCACAGGAACACTTGATTACTAAATTATAATGTCAGGGTCACAGCCAGATAGTTATTTCAAAATTAGACTTGGCGTCCATAGACATTCGCTCAACTGAGTGACATTTGCTCTTGATATCAGAGCCGTAAAATGCCGTAGGTACAATAACTCAACCTCCATGAGCGATAATCCAATTGGCTGCCGTCCCATAGTTCTTATGGAAAGGATAACTCATTGTTAGGAGTAGGGCTTCCAAGGCAAAATAAGAATGAATAAAAACTTGAATGAACACTATTACTAGTATTAGTATGTATGTTAACATGAAATGAAATAAAACTCACCCCAAAACAGAGAGTTGATGGCATAGGCAGACACCAAATCTAGTTTGGCTCTATCTAAAGCACTGAGCTGAAAGACAAAGGTGAAAAAATTGCTTACAAAACAAGTCACCTACATTTGTGTAACAAAAGGGTCACAAAATTGTGAGATATGACTGAGTGGTAAGAGTATTTGGGCTCACAATCAAAAGATTGTCATCCCGGGATTGTCATAGGTCTAAATCCCAGTCTGGCTGGTGATTGAGTGGTTTCATTTATAACCGGGAACAGAGAGAATTGGGAATTGAAACGCGATACATTTTGTTAACTTAAGAGATTGAAAATGAGATCGTTTGTGTGTCATATGTGCGCTTAACACGCTTTGGAGACCCCTTTTTGTCCCTTTTCAGTTTTTTAAAAGCTACATAAATTTCTTTTGCCAGTTTGGGTGTACCTTTTGGGCCTCATATGTCAGTTGCCCGTAAACGTTACTCAGTCATAAATTTAAGTGATTACAGCCCGGGATTACAGAAATCTCCCGCATCAGAATGTGAAAATGTTGACAGGTATGTAGACGCGAAAGGTTTTCTTCACGAGACTTTTAGATCACTTGTTCAGTTGTTGGTGGTCATCTTTCATATGTCCCCTGGTATCATAATTCATATGAGTGACATTGAAAACGAGATTTTGAAAAATCGGACAACATTGAACATGCATGCATTCAATCATGCATGGACAAAGCCGTATAGCTCATTTTTTGTTTTAGTACATTGGAGACAATTCGTTTCTGCACGTCAATTTCAAATAAATTTCGGACACGAACATGATTTCTGAACGCAGCCACCGCGTATCCACAAGTTGTGACAAGAACAGGACACCGGGAAGTACGCAGCACAGTTTCCAATCAGTAATCCACAGTGCCGCGACATCACGCGTGCCTGAAAAGCGTTGTGTACTCGCGTAAAATGCACACGCAATGGTGTTACACAAGGCTCAAAATTTTCGTGTCCGAGAATTATTTGAAACAACAATAGGAATATCATCGATGGGATTCATGGGAATATCCTTGCTTTAACTTAAGAAGTTAAGTTTAACTTAAAGTTAAGTTTAATATAAGCTTAACTTATTAAGCTTACCTGATTATGGACATCTGGCATAGACGCATTCATCAATGGGCTTAATACATTATCTACAGCATGGAGTGAGTCTTTAAAGCCTTTTAGACTACCAGCAATTTCTTTAGGGTAGCTTTCTTGCGACTCATTATTGGCTGATTTCATTCGCATGTCTCCGGTGGAAGTCGCCATTTTGTCTACAGCTCGCTTTCTTCATTGATGTTTGTTTTATTATTTTATTTAAAGAATACAAAATAAAACGTCACTCTCAAAATATGACTTATTTAATATGTTTTTGTAATTTCTAAATTTTAACACATACTTTAAACTGCATAAATATAATAATTTTAATAGTTGATCTGCAATCATATTACCAATCTCTAGAAAGAGCCTGCGAAAAACCGGAAATGCAGTCGTTTCCGGTTTTACGTGGCCACATCGATGCGTACAATTTTTGACGTAAATGCAATCAATACTTGCGGTTTTTTAACATATGACAAATCAGAGCAGATAACAACTTCAATTAAGGTTGAATCAGGTAAAACTAGTTTTAAGAGTTCAATTATTAGAGTGTAGTTTTGTCGGCTGTGCACAAGTAGTAGAATTCTGCACCCTGTGACCTGTCAGTCAGTGTCAGCAAGTAACATGAGTAAGCTTACATCAAATTATACTCTTTCTCAGAGTTGTTTTTCCTTTCAGATCGTGCTGTGTACGCCACTCGTAACGCGCGCGCCAACAGCGTGAGCGTAAACAATCAAATTCAACAAATCACGCACTGCAAATACGTGCGTAAGTAAGTGCATCTGTACGCAGAAGTGCTTAACAACAAGCGTTGGTAAGAAAAAACCCGCGAACGGGGAAAAGGTACTCTGAGATAAACTATAGTCCCAGAGCTGTGACCTGTGGACCGTCATAGACTAGTCCCAAAATGTGAATTATCTTCGATGGACTCCATCTACGATAATGTCACACTCAGCTCCATTGACCTTCACTATAGACGAATTTCATAAGTCAATATCTTCTTTCAGAGAGCATATAAATTTACCAAAGGTATGCCAGTATATTCTCATTAGTATTTAACAACATATAACAGGCCAATATCAACTTCAGTTGAGTTTAAATACATTTTTTTGATAAAAGTTGGTCAAAATCCAAGCCTTACCAAGATGGCGGCGACCATGTGCTTTGACAAAAAAGTTACCAAAAGTTGGTTTAAAAATTACTCTGGCATTTTAAAATACTCACAACAATATTCTTAAGTCTTTCTGGATCATTTCAGTGAATATTTGGGTCGTGCATGTAAAATAAATTTACTAAAAATTGATGAAACAACTTTAACAATTCATGACTGTACAGTTTCAATTGACCTGGAAGTCACCTTCTTGTGAGAAGGGGACGTAGGCACTAGTCATAGACTTAGTTTTATCAGGGTATTGTAATTTAAGTAGGTCCCAGGTCACAGTACAAATGCGTTAAATTTTAGCGAAATAAGCATGTTCGCCGACCGTATCTTTGAAGTCCTTCTACATTTGCTCATTGTGACAACTTATACTTTTTCAGTCCCTAAAATACTACACTCACCTTTTCTATAGACACTCAAGCTGCGAAATGTATGTTAAAATGAAGAATCGTGCCAGATGATGGTCAGAAATGAGACATTTTCCACACACAACTTCTTTCCCGCAGCTATGTCCTATGATTTTCCGATTTTGTTTACACCATTGCACGCATGCTCGCAATCACGCCGAGTTTGGGCGCTATTGAACTGGCTTTGGGCACTTTGTGGCCCGCTGGCTGGCTGTGGTATGTATTGCGGGCGCGGTCAACAACGGCGACCAATCGTTGTCAGTTCCGAATACGCCCAAACCCGGGCTCCCAAATCAACCAACGAGCGCAAAAACAATCAGGCAACAGGTATCGATCAGGTCAAAGTTGAAATAAATAAAGTTCAGAACTTAGCTGTGACGGCAAGATTTTTTACAAGCCAGAATTCTCATTTTTTTTGCGAAGGGCAAAGGAATTATACTACCAGAATTGTACAGAGGTAAGTTGAGCATGATAGGAAGCCGTAGAGACTATCAATGTGACTGTGCAAACATTTTATGTATCCTAAATAGAGGGTAGAAATTGTCTGAAGATTAAATTTTCTTATTTGTTGAAACTCGCCCATACTTTGTTCCATGACCATACAATGTAGCAAAAGCCCATATGGAAAAATCATTGTTTGGTCATGGTAACCAGGACTAACATTAAATTAGCCCGAGTTAAAGTCATTTGAAACAAACATTTTCATTCTGGGCAGGACCAAATTGCACCGTGTGTGAAAAACAAACCAATCAAATTGATCATCGAATCACGCGAGCTCACGATTATCAGCTGCGTGAGTTGCGTTTGAACTTTAACCTCGGCGCACAAGACGCGTAAAAGTGAAAAGGTTTTCTTCACGCGACTATAGCAACAGACTTCAAATTTTTTATCGCGGAGGGCTGGGTATCAGCTAACATCAAATATGATCTCCATTTTGATATTGTGTCAGTAAAAAATTGCTCATTATGTTAAGGTAGGCATGTTCATAAAAATTTAAAAATCATTTGTTTTCAACAATGATGTTAGATAAAAAGATAATACCGTATTCGTTCTGATAGGCGCCCGTGCTCCAATAAGCGCCCACCCTTGAGTTTTTGAATTCCAAAATTAGAGAATTAATTATTCTTCATCAAATACACATGAAATTGAA
>JXSR01S016125.1:86413-99402 GCA_000969725.1 Ophiothrix spiculata
ACAACGAAATCTCATCCTCCAGAACCTTCAACAATAAATTTATTTTGCAGAATCATTCAGCCTTACCTGCAGTGAAACCTATGCCATCAACACCAAACAACACCAAGGTACGTTACATGCACTCTTAAACCTAGTTCAATGAAAGGGGAGAGGCTGAATTAACCCCCTCAACAGATTGTTTTTCTGACGCTAACATTTCCTACGGCACAGCACTTCATTTAATGACTCACTGTACCTCTAAGTTCATCCATTGCCCTTACCCTTAGTGTTCATGGGGTTAGTGTCAATTTCAAGTTCAGAGGTTGCGGTGTAACCTATGATTTCTAAAATGTATTTTTAACCATTTTTATAGCAGGTATTCATTTCAAACTTGGTATTTAGGTAATTGTGACATCATACATGGTACCACATAAAGGCGCATGGGGGCTTCGTTAGGCAAAAATAAAAAAAAATTGTTTGTTTGCCCTCCAGTGGAAAAATTAAAATTTTGGGTCGGCCGGTCGGTTGAACCTTTTTTACTCTTCACATATATTTTAAAGAATGATGTCATTCCATGGATTTTATCGTGAATACCAAGCAATGCAGGGCTTAATCAAAGATTGTTGGTCATTGTTTAGAGGAAATATGCATTTTATCTACTAAATGTGACTTTATACTGCTAAATTTTACGTTTTCCATGAAAATATTGAGTTTTCATATTTTACATGTTTGAAGAAAAAAAACCTAAAATACCCGACCCAAATTTTTGGCATTTTAGGGTCGGATGCGGAGGGCAACAAACATATTTTTTTTAGGCCTTATAAAAAATTGGAAGGAGGTTGCAACAACCACTGCCAGTATTATACATGTATGTTGGTGAAAATGGCTCTGTAAAACAAGGGTTAAAGGGGAGGGTTTGTATGAACAGATGAGAATGTCAATCTCTCTTGCAAATCAGCTGACAAGACTCCAGCATGGTAATATTTCTTTGATCACCATCTACAGTGTGAGTCCATAGTGAGTTGGATTACCATTTAATGTTCACTGTTAACCAAATGCTCACTATTGGTGACATTATTATTACATAAATTAAGGGGCCGCTTCAAAACTCAACCAGCGGTTGACAGCTCGGAACCGGCAGTTCGGGCGGTTGCCGTTGTTCAGAACAATAGCAACCGACCAGAACTGGCAGTTCCGCGCGGTCAACAGCCGGTTGAGTTTTGAATTGATCCCTAAGTTTGTAGATTCTAAGAATGTCTGCAGAAGTCTCATGTTTTGAAGTGGAATAGTGCAGATCTCATAACAGTAACTTGATCAGTATGTTGTGAGTTACAGCTCATAGCAAAGTTGTATGAAACAGTCAACCAATGAACAATAGTCTTAAACCAAGAGTAGATTAGTATGACAATAATTCCATGAGCTGTAGAGTTCCAAACCAATATTGGATTGGTATGGAAAGGTGATCCTACCCTGTTTGTAATACTTTATTTTATATTTTGATGATTTCTGCAGGACCCCACTGAAGCATCTACTACTAAAAAGGAACATACTCAGCCAGCATTGCCACCAACAACGAAATCTCATCCTCCAGAACCTTCAACAACTCATCTACATTCTACTACCAATATTCAAACAACTCGAACCGCTAAAGCAACAACACTTCCAAAACCATCAACAAAAACACCAAAGCCAACTCCCACCACAAAACAAGTGACAACAACAAAAGCGGCAGATCCAACTACAACGCCTAAGATAACAACTACAGTAAAGTCACAAACAACTCATGCACCAACTACTGAAAAGGCTGTAACCACACAAAAGCAAAAGCCTACGACTACTATAAAAGCTGTAACCACACAAAAGCCTGTACCCACACAAAAGCCTGTGACTACTGAAAAGGTTGTAACCACACAAAAGCCTATGACTACTGAAAAGTCTGTAACTACACAAAAGCTTGTGACTACTGAAAAAGTTACCACCTCACAAACGCCTGTGACTACTAAGAAAGTTGAACCCACACAGAAGCCGAAACCTGTGACAAGGAAGAAAACTGAAAAGCCAGTATTACATACCACCCCAACGCCTACTAAGAGAGTCGAACCAGCTACGAATAAGTCTTCAGCAAATGACCCACCTCAAACAGGTAAGGGGCGGCTTCAAAACTCAACCGTCAGTTGCCTGTCGGTTTTGGGCAGTTCAACCGGAATAAACAATAGCTAACCGCCCAGAACCGGGAGACAATCGCTGGTTGAGTTTTTGAAGCCGCCCCTAGTTAGTTGACTCATGCTTGTATTTGTTGATCTATAGAACCAATCAAGTGGATTGGCAACATCTATGTTGAATTACATAAAAAGTTGATCAACAATATCAAAATAAAAGGTGTTTTTTTCTTTCTTTTGAAGTCTCGGACATACGAGCAAAATGATTTATTTGCTTATGTATCAATCTTTTGAACCACTTTAATATTATTTTTTTATCATTGACTTTAGTGTATCAGGGATGCCACTTTTCCTACTTTAGTAGGAATTCCTACTGTTTGGTCATTTTGGAGCATTTTTGCTATTTAAAAAAAAAAAAAATCAAAATTTCAAAAATTAAAGGTGTTTTTTTTTATTAAAGTGATAGAAAGGTGCATAATATGGTTCAAAGGGTCAAAATGTGCATGAAAATAGAGATTTTAGTAACTAAAATATCCAAAATCTTCTCCAAGGGGAAGCTTTTCTCCCTCTGCCTGAATATCCGATCAAGACTAATTTCCTTTTTCTTTTTTTTTTCGTACCCAAGTGGCATCCCTTGTGTATACAATACAGCTTTAACAAAGGTCTTTTTTTGATCAGCAAAACCTGTATAGTGAAAAAATACATGGAAAGTGTAAATTCAGGAGTTCTTAAAATAATAGTTTTCCTTAGCCAACTCGTTATACAAACTGTGTTACAATTGAACGTTCGTTTACGGTAGATGATTATATAATATTCGATGGCTTTGAAGGTAATACAATAAAATATTTTACGAGTTAAAACAAATATTGCAATATTTAGCGAGTACAATATTTTCTTGTATCATTGAAAATAAGCCATTCGATATTATTATTATTTATATGAGGCTTTTGACAATAATTGACATAAAATCATTTTCCTACCTTCAGCTCAAAGCAGCTAAAAATATTCTTGGAAAGGTTCCCGGATGTGTACACATATTGTACGCATCCTGGTACTTTCGTAAAAAGATGTACAATACATAGTTTTGTAGTATTGTACAAAAGCCTGATATAAATAATAATCAAATATATTGATTGACAAATATTGACCATTATTTGGAATTGTCAGAAAACTGACGTGTTAGAGACTTTGATGCCAAATCTACTAGTCATCTGTAATTAGAAACATGTCTAAAAAGAAGAAACCTGTTTAATACAATGTAAGGCCTGGTGTAATTTATTTCTTTGTATAGAATATTTAATTGCATTTTGTGCAAGAAGTATTTGTTTTTCAATCAGATTTTGTGTATATCGATGTAATAACGACTACTTCTTGATAGAATATATTCTATATGAAAGTATTCTATTACAATATCATTTTCTTCATGTCAGAGCATTTAATAAATATTCTATACCGTAGTGGACTATCAACCAGCCAAAGTAGAAATATGCCTTTGTTGTTGATTCAGGGACCATTAAAATCATTGCTTTGAGCTGTTAAATTATAGAAATATGCACTTATGCATGTATGTGCAATTCATGATTATGAAATCCTCAGGAGTCTCCTATTTATCAGCCAAATAAAAAGAAGAGTACAGCATAAATATGTGCTGAAAATTTCACTTGATTCTGAACGTTTATTTTTTTACTATTCATATAATTATATAACGGCCCCTACTAGTAAAGGTTAGCTGTTTTGGGTCTTCCTGGCCCTTTTCCATGTCCTCTTCAATATCATACTTATTTAATCTATGTTTGAATACAGTTTTGACTGTCATAATATTTTAATGTGATTTTGGAATGAATCTGAATTTAGAAGTACATTGTAGAAGGGGAATAGCAGCCTTATATATGCAAAGTTAAATCAAGTAGAGGCCCATGTTAATAATGCCAGTTATTTAGAGCCAATTGAATGGAAAAACGTCATGAGTATTAAATTGCCTTTTTCGTAAATTTTCATTTCTTACTTTATATAAGTAATATTCAATCTTGGGTCAGTAGCTCTTGAAATGGTTCTTCAGGTGACTCCCTCTCCTGAAGAACCAAATCTATAGTCACTGACAAATTGGAGAGAAGTTTTCAAGGTTTTTTTTGTTGCATTCTAGTGTGTAAAATAAATACAACATACATGCAGATGGCAACCATTGCAGATCTATGACTTTCTTGTATCCAAATGACAAACTTGAGGTATGACATCACAAAATTTTGTAATGTAATAATAATTTACAATTTACAATTTTATGTATTTCTAATGATGACTTGTATTTTATATTTTTTACAGAAACAGATAATTTCAACAAATTGAAAAATTTAGCAATGAACGTGAGTATTTCTGTTTAAATATCACCTGATGGTATACCATTTGTGAAACATCCATGCTCTATTATATGCATGTACCCACCCTGTAAATTTACCATATGAAAACAAGATTTAAGCGTCAATTTTAATACCTCTCAAAATGCTGTTGATAACCATACATGACATCATAACAAAGACTAAACAAGTGCTGTTATGGACAGGCCTGGAAAACATAAAACTCACTTCTAGTTTATATCAGGGTTTGTATCAGATACAAGGTATTAGACATGAATACATTGCTCCTTATTAAACTGATATTTACAGTATTTTTGAGAATTAAGTTTCTCCGTTCGCAGGGTTTTTGGAGAACGATGCTTGTTGCTACCGTGGTTTGTGTGAAAGTCAACTTGTTTACACACATATTACAGCACGTGATTGGTCTAAATCCAATGCTTGTGAAGCGCCAACGATCGCACACGTTAATCTTGAGTTACACGATTTAGTGCGCGGCAGGGAAACTTAGTAAATAAAAAAAAATGCACATAATGAAACCAATGTCGGCTTCTCAGATGATAAATGTCTACTTAAGAAATGCAGCACCCATAGTGTGAACGATAGTAGAGAAGAAATGGTATGAATGTTTTCTTTTTTGAAAATGGACACTATGAATCTTTTCCCCTTACAGTAATCTAAAATAATTGCTTTTAAGGACATAGTACGATTTCTCAAAATTTAGATTTTGGTTTGATATGAAAGATCATCGCTCAACGAGTTGTAAATTTCAAATTTCAGTTGAATCGGCTAAACCGTTTTGATTTTATAAGTCAGTATGTATTTCATAGCTTCCTATACTTTGCTGTATAAATTAATTATGGTTACTATAATTAGACACATTTTTACCCATATCTCCAAAACTAAACATGCTTCAGCTGTGAAGTTTCACATGGAATATGAGTAATATTTTGGTACCTAAATCAGTAAAAGTTCAAAAAAAAAGTTGAAGCAATCGGACCATGCTCCTTTAATATATCTAACAATTTGTTACTTTTCCTTTCAGTCTGGTTTTGCAGCCAAAGTACTTCTTCCAATAGCACTAGGCATCTTAGGAGCAGTGCTGGTAATCTGTATATTAAAGGGGTTCAGATCTTGCACCAAGAGAAATAGCAACAGAGGTAGAAGTAATAGGGTAAGAAAAATCACATTATTTATCATTGAAAATAATGGCTTGCCACCAGGCTAGAATTTGGACTTTTTAAAAATTTTCTTGGACCTGACGGGGCTTTCATGTAGCAGAAATGTAACATTTGACAGTTTTAACAGCTTGAAATGAAAAATAATGATAAACCCTTACAGAACTAAATCTCACTTAATCTCACTTTAGGAAATCACAAAAATGCACTAGGTCCAAATATGTCACAGACGGGGGCTGTATGCAGGGATTAAACGCTGCCCGGGCAGCGACTCCGCAGTGGCTTGCTATGGGTATCACTCGCTTCGGAAACGGGAGATACCTGGTTTTAATCCTTGTTCCCTGTTCCACACTTTCCTTTTTGTTAAGGAATCCATTAGGGTTACCTATGATTATCCATTGAGACAATTCACCTACAGTAATACATGGGAGTTAATTTCGGGATCCCCAATTTAAGTTAACAGGTAGTTTCTATTACAGAAGAAGTGTGCAACATTAGGCCAAATTGGTTATTTCCACTAATGATGAAATCTTGTCCACTAATGCGTTCCCGGTGATCAAACGATGTCAACAAAATATTGTCACGTTGCAGATTGCGTCACGGGATTTCATTAATGGCAAAGTGACGCCGTTTGGCGATACCATTATTTCATAGGTGTTTGACTCTTCCAGTCAGTGAGTTTTACCATGCGCTTCAATGATGACCCAATTAAAAATACCCCTTCAAAACCTTCAATGCTATAACGATTCAAGCAGGGAATAATTAGTTCAGGGCCATGTTGGTGAAATAAACATTATGGGTCATTAGTTTCTGGCGGACGGTAGGTGTTCTATGGAATTTGTGTAGTTCCCCACATGATCTGAAGAACAAGATTATCATCGCAGTGAATCGGATTGTGTTTTACGATCAAGCTATTTGGTGAGAACCTTGAGCAAATGGCCTGCAGACCATGTTTATTTTTGAGCTCTTAAAACATCCATTCACCTTAATACTGTTTCGTGTTCTTGAATGAGGCCAAACGTTGTAAACTTAAGAATTCTAAAATGTTTGTAATCCTGTCTACTTTCTTAGAAATTGTAAGTTAAACTGAAAGAATTGTAAAATCCTCTTTTATTGCAGCTTGATGATTTAACCGGTATGGATCAAGTGATGTTACTAGCAGATGATTCAGAAGATGAATTCTGATGAGGTGATATCTTTTTTGTATCTTTAATTAGGTGATATCTTTTTGTATCTTCAATTAGTTTCCATGATATTGGCATTTTATAGCATATCATAATTGTTCATTTTCCATTCAAATTCTGAAACAAATCTTTGTTTCTTTTTTCCAACAAAAATTTGCATACCAATGTCACAATATTGCCTTATGATTTTTACATTTATATGTATTATAAAAGGGCATATGCTACTGTAAACGGGGTTATTTTTGTGAGGGTTTAATTTTCACGAATCAGCATCTAACCGCGAATATAACACCCGTGAATACATATATTTTATGTGCAGGTCTATGTAATGAAGCTTTAAAACGCTCATTTAACACGCCCGAAAAGGCCGTGATTGTCTGGTTTCGCGAAAAATTCTGCTCGCGAAAATATTCCCGTTTACAGTATTAGTATTGTAAAATATGTTTACTGTAAAATATGTTTACTGATTTTATTTTGTCCCTGTGTGTGATGTTGGTAAAATATTGCTGTTATTACCGTCCCTATGAATACATGATATGGGTTGATTATGTTTAATGCAATTATGTGATTTTAAATCACATTAAGAGGTCAGTGTGTTGAATCACAGTTCTCTAACTTTGATTACACGTATGTAGATTTTTTTACATGCTTATAATTACGACTGATCTTGGTTTGGGGAAAAGATGGATATTGTCATACAAGGTGAAGTGTTTTTCCTGAGGCCAAAAAAAAAAATGTTGTGTTGCCCTTCGCCGGCCTGGTCGAAATTGAGGAAAATCCCGACCCGGGTTTTTTTTTTACCAAAATTCTTGATTTTTAATCTTTCTTGAGTCAAAAATGTTCCAAAATGTGTATATTGGCGAAGTTTGAGAGAAAAACAACTTTTTTAGCAAACAACCATGTATCCCACACTGTTTACACATGGCATCTGTAATTGTTATTTAAAAAAAAAAATCCGGCCTGGCCGTCCCCACCACTTTGGGCCTGTGAGGGTAACACAACTATTTTTTTATTGGCCTCAGATCTCTTGCATGAAAGGAAAATGGCAGACTTGGATTAATTACAATACTTTCTTCAAGATTTCAGCCTCTCCTGTGAAATTGACAAGGAGTGATTGTGGGCGATATGTGGCATCATTTTGCATCCCTCTACTGTTATGGATGAGATAACTTACAACTTAAAATTAAGTGTATTTTTGTATTTATCTCAAAGTGATGTGCATGTTATACACCAAGCTATACTTTGATCAACAGTAAATAGGCGGGAATTATAAGGCTCCGCAAGTTAACATATAAACCCATCTACACACGCGCTGTAGATACTGATGTGCGAGTCACATGTACAATAGACATAGATACTTTAAAATGTACAACGCGCTCTGCGTCTCCTGCAGTTATGCTGTGTTCAGCTACGCATGCGCTTATCTGTATCAATGCACGTTTCGAAGAGGCCTTCCTATTTGGTGTTGATCAAAGTATAGTATTTGTATTGACTTTCCTTATTGTTGTACCAGGTACTGGTCTGCCCCGTGCAGTCTCTATAGCTGACCTAAATGGTGATATAATTCAGTGTATTTTGCAGATGACTGTAAGTTTGTTATATTGATGAAAAAGGTGAAACAAATCTGAGTAAAAAATGCATTTATATTCATGGTTGTAAAGAATATCCCAGATGAGCATTAACAATTTGTTTGAATGCAACAAAGTTCAATGCTTATAAATCTGACTGCACAGAAAATGCCTCAGTGACTGATTTCATTCTATAAAGAAAGCAATAATGTATCAAAAAGTGTTATTTTTGTACTAGGTTTTACATAAATTATATGCACTTGTGGATATAAATATAATATATTTAATATGATATATTTATAATATATCTGTAGATAGTAAAGTAATTATACAACGAAATCCTGATTGAAAAAGATGACAAGCTCTACCAGAAAGTTGAATTAATCGAACATGAATACACTGCATATGATGATTACGATTATTATGCTTTATTGATTTAGTCTTATTGTTGTTAGCAGGAACCAACATCAAGGAACAGAAGCTGGGGTCAGACGAACAAGGAGGTCACATTTACTACAATAAAGTTTGCTGTCGTAATACGTCTGACCCGCATTTATTACAATTGGGTCGTCGCATTAATTAAATGAACGACGACAATTTCCGTCATTGAGATAGATTTATTGTTGTAATAAAGTTGAAAGTAATGCGGTAAAACACCATGTTACCGCATCTCGTTGTTGTAAACATACTCTGTCAACCGTAACAAGTGACCTTCAATTAAGTCTGTGGATATGGTATTTGATTGACACTTTCGTGCGACAATCTCGTAATTGGTTTGGTCCTCGTGTGGCCAGAATGTAATGTGACACAATTGTAATAAATAATTGCAAAAAGTATGTCTGACCGCATGTCATAATTAATTACGACAATAAAATTGTTGTAGTAAATCCGATCTCGTTATTCATCTGACCCCGGCCAGAGACGCGTATATCAATTTTTGGAATGAAATATTGATTTTACTTCAACAATACTCACATTTATCGTTCACTAACACCGTTTCCTCTTGATTGACCAATGTTATCAGCAGACGGTATAGCTGTGATGCTTACATATGTGTCTGTCCTGCCCGTATGAGCTGTAAATGCCAGAAACTTCATTTTGCGATACAGGTGAAAATACATGTCAAGGTCGTAATTAGCCGAAATTGATTTTTTGACAGATTCACAATCCTTATGTTTAGTACAAAATACCAGCAAAGTTTCATGTCAAGAAACTGATAGGAAATGTGAAATAAATCTGCATATTTTTAAGACAATCAACAGAAAATATAGGGCTTACTGATCTTTGTACGCGTTTATCTCAGTTATACGTTTTACTCCCTGAAAACCTTTAACGGACCATAACTTTACTTCTGGAAATCGTGTGAAGTTCATTAAGGTAAAGCATGGTCTTTGCAAATAATTAAAATGTGAAAATGACAAGAGATGGCATTTACAGCTGGTTTGGGATGGACGGTCACATATTGTCATGATTGAAAACACTACTGGTCTGAAATCACAGATGATAATGGAATGTGTAGAATATGTGAATATGCATATTATATAGAACCAAGGTCGTGTGTAATGGTCCTTGATTTCACATCAGAAAGGTTGCAATTCATTTACTTTATTAATTCCTTCATGTTTCAATTTCCATAAAGGAATTCCTTTACTATACAGTAAAGGAATTCATTCACGCTAACTTTCAATCAATTTTCATATTGAATGGAACCTATTCTAGAAATTTAGCTATGAAATTTTAAATTCTGTCTGCCAAAATGTTTCTGTTTTTTTGAAAAATTTGCAAAAACTTTTGGCAGATAGAATTCAAAATTTCATAGCAAAAATAAGCATAAATTACGGTAATGTGTTATAGAGAAGAGGAATGGACAAAAGGTCATTTTTTTTTCAGTTTGTGTACAAAAAGCGATTGAAAAGATGGCCTGATTTTTGTATGTATGTACACCTATTGTGTTAATACTGTATGTGGTCATTGGAACCACTCTGGACATGATCATTTGTTTTGGAACCAGATGACACATGTTGGACTCATTATGCAAGAATTAAGTGATGTCAGCACTTCTGCAGCATATTTTTTTCAAACTTGAAGTATAGTTATGCATGAATGCATTAACATCAAAAATGTAAAATGACCTTGCCATCATTTTTTGGCTTTATTCAAAATCTTCATTCGCAACTTTCTGCTCATTTTGGCGTGTATTGCCAGACATACACTGCATTTTGTGTTTTCAGGGTCTCTTTAATATTTTATTAAAGTTATGGATTTGGCGATGCTGTAATGTTAGGTAATCTTTGAAACAGATATACCCTATAGGTGTTATATTCATTGAACAAAAAAATATATATATAAGTAACAAAAAAATATAAAAAAAGTATAGAACTGAGAATATAAATGAAGGCGAATGATGATTAATTAATCATCCCTTGAAGTCATCTATCTGAAAGTATGAAAGCATCTCAGGAAATCTTTAAGAAACTGCATTGTAGTGATAGCCTGTCATTTTGGACTGTGTATGCTATTGATTCCTGGCAAAAGAGAAATTAAAGGTGAATCTACATATCTACTTCTATATTAAAGTTATCAAGCTTTTATCACATGTCTTTGATAACTTGATTGTATGTATTCTGTAAATGTAAGCGAGTATTCCGAAGTTTGATTAGAAATTTTAAGTATTTCCTTTTTATATTGGCTTTAATTGAATGATGTTTTGACACAAACAGTCATATAATTAAATAAGTACTTTGAAGATGGGATGTTTGAAAGGAATATCTAATGCTACTTTGTCTTTGACCTCCAAAAATATTGCATTTTGGTATAGGACCATACTAGGTCTGGGTTTTATTTATTCAGGACAGGGGTAGTCCATCCAGATGGACCTCGCAAGTGAACTTGTGAGGTTCATCTAGATGGACTAGACAGGGGCAGAAGTCCTTGAAGTATTGTGTTAGAGATTTATCAACTTTCTGCTTGCTTCTGTTGACTTGTCTGGAATAAGTATTTGTAGTAATTCTCATGTTTTTCATCTTTTTGATATTATCAGTTTATATGTTAAAAGAATTCATTAGGTAGCTTATTATTAGGTTGTCCAAATGAAATCTTGAACAAAGTAACTTGCAATGTCCATTTTTATTCAAGTCACATTTGCATGACCACATAGTTGTATTAAGTTGGGGATACACCTGTATTATCAAGAATATAAGGGCAACAATTAAGTCATACAATTATGGATTTATAGTGGGTTAGGGGTTGTAAAAATATGGGCAGAAATACCTACTTTTTTGTCTTATTATGACCTGTCTCTGCAGGGATTTATTGAATATTTTATGGTTATACACTACTAAATGCCTTTCCTATTCTTTTATATTATAAAATGGCCATTTTTGAGGCTGTTTTTCTCATATTTAGAATTCTTAGATGAATAAACGGGCATTATGGGATGAAAGTACAACATATATCCTACATATAGTCAAAATTTCAGCATAGTATTACCTGGAAAGTTTTCACTTTTAGAAACACTGAACGTAGTAATGTCATTACTGCCCTGCTTTCCCAAGTATGAATTGGCTAAAAACTGGGATCATGCCAATATTCGGCGAATCACTCTGGCAGAGTAATTTCTGACTATTTTACAACTCAAATGTCAGAAACTGAAAGAAGACATTCAAATCTAACGATGTTATATGAAATCTTCATATTTTATTAAACATCATAGCTCAATTTTAAGCTTTTTAGGTTCTCTGGATGCCCACATGCAAATAGTTCCCATTTTGGCCATGGCTTGGTTCCTGGTAGTTATTTAGTAGTGTATAACCTTATACATCACAGCTGAGATGGAATATGCACTGTTTTATAATGCATGTATTTTAAGTTTGTGTGCTGTATTATGCATATCATATAAAATAATTATGAAACTTTCGTCTTTAAGTTTCAGTTATTTGATACAAAAATGGTAAATTTTAGTATTTAGTTGAGGTAGACCCACTTATTATTCCAAACCACCCAATATCAATGTCTCATGCAGTTTTATTTTTGATAGTATTAGAATTAGTCATATTTTTTTGATTTAGTGTTGAAGTCTGATTTACTTGATATGCACATATCCCCAGTATTTATTTGATAGGTATATATAGGTTCGTTTTAGATTAGAAACTTAAACCTGGCATAGATATGCATGAGTTATAAATATGTGTATATGATATGTATATAACTTACAAAGAGGGCATTTATTATGCTGATTAAATTTGCCAATACATCAGTGATGTGAACTCACAATATTTGGTATACATTGGCAGTATAAGTATTTACAGTTATGTCAGTTTGGTAAATGAATTAAGTTGTTCTTCTGTGTCAATTGTGTGGCAGATATTGAGAGTTGACAACAAGGCCTAAAAAAATAAATTGTTTGATTGGCGTAACCCGACCGACCCTATTTTTACTGCCGATCCTAAATATTTATATTTTTTTGAGCATGGTAAAAAACCTCCAAATCCCAAATTTGATGGGAATCGATTCATGGGGGACCGAGATATGGCTTGCAGGACATTCAAAATGACAAATAAAAGATGTGTATACA
>JXSR01S016125.1:105180-117348 GCA_000969725.1 Ophiothrix spiculata
CTCTGCTAGATGTTTGCAAACTTCCAATATCACAGCATTATTATTTCTTGAGTTATTACCAAGATAGATACATATGTCACAAACGTACTTTTTCAAAATTCAACAAAATCTGAAACTGCTTCGTTTGATGTAATTGTAAACCTTGTTCAACCCCATGTAAACTTAAAATTGACTTGTCCAAAGTTAAGTTGTTGCATACCATACTAAAGGGTAGAGTTTCTTCTTCCCATTGATACCAAAATCATGAAAATTCAACAAGCTGTTACGTAGTTATCACGTCATAAATTACTACAAGTCTGAAAATTATGTAGAAATCTGATTTCGGTCAAAAATGGCAACTGACTCAAAATTTCGCTATTTCTGTTATTTCTAAATGTCGATCAGACTTTTGCTGCTATAAAGAAAAATCTAATTTAAACATGTCCTGTAAGTTTAAGATAATTTTTTTCAAAATGAACACAAATTTTAAACATTTAAAGAAGTAATGTTAACCATTAAAATTTGATTGTGCTTTATGCGTATTCATCAAATTTCGCGCCAAAACTTGATTGACAGGTTCAATATAAACAACTCATTCTGGAATGCAAGGAATGCGGGTATCCGTAATTTGCATAACAGATATACTAAAAGAGAGTTCAGTTATTATTTAATTAAAATTGTATCCAATTTGGTTTAATTTATAAAGTCTGATCATGATCAATTAGAAAAAAATGCACATTAAAATACCACAAAACGTGTATGCTTATTATTTGGTTGAATTTTAAACAAATGCGTTTCTAACATAGGTATCTACCTTTGTTGATAACTCAACAACCAATAATGCTGTGATATCAAAATTTCACGAGTATCTGGAAAAAGGCTGTAATATAATTTGTGCACAGTTTCGTGTCTCTAACTACTATAGTTTAGGCACACTGTCATTTTTCTACATGTAACCATTTTTTGGGACACCTGGTATATTAAAAATAGAGGAACATTTTCGATTATTGTTTCATTACATTTCAGCTGGTAACCTTGTACAAGGTAGCCACCGTACTAAAGGTGTGTCCGTATATTTGAATTTTTTTTCAACAACTAACGAACCACATGATAGTGGACCTAAACATGTTACATAGAAGTTCCAGTTGGAATTATTCTTTAAGGCAACCAATAGACTTTAAAGGTCCATATTTGAGAAAGGAGTTTAGCTAAACCATGGTTTAAATGAACATCAAATTTAATTTACTGTCCAGGAATGATACGCGCCGTTGCAGCTGTCATGCTGAACAGTTCAATCAGCCATGCTGTAGTCGCAAATTAAATCTGTGGTTTAGCTAAACACCTTTCTGGAATACAGGCCTTTATGTGCAAGTACATTAGAGTTCGTAACAAAGACTTAAGTACACATTTGACTACAATTATATTTGTCAGGACATTTTAACTAGTTTGAAATGTTGTACAAGGCACATAGCTGACTTAAACAAGGTGGAATACAAAGCATGATTTAGTTAACTTCTAGCGGTCAACATGTGAAGATATGAGGCATGCTGTGTACTTAAATGTGTATTCGATGACATTGTACTGTGTGTCCCAAAAGAAGAAATTACAATTTCAATGCCACAGACTTGGAAAAACTAAATCAAACCAGACAGTATTAGTTGGCAACAATAAAGTATGATATTTCTACTTTGTTGCAAAAATAATCAAAATTTATCACCTTTCTAGAAGTTAGCTTTCACAGCTTCGTAATTAGATACTTTTCCCGTAAATTTAGAAATCTTGAAAACTGTATGATTATTTGCAGTAGAAGCATGTGGCCAAGGATACCATCTTTACCTGAGACAATTGTCTCAGATCTTTACAAACACATTTTTTCGTGTGGTACATTGTTCCTATATTTTGTGGTCTGAAAATTCTTGAAAGGCCTGCAGCACCATGTTTGCCTGGTTTGAAGTAGTTCCATGGTGTTGACACAGTTGCTGCAGGTACCATTAGCTTTATATTTTCTAAGAATATAATGATAGTCATATGATTAGGTTATCTGCTGGTTGTAAACTGTTGATTAAATCTTTCTTTGTTTCATTATGTGTGCTACTCTTCAGATACTTGGCAATACTCTCTGATTGGTTGAAAAAATGAAGCACCATTTTTCATTAAATTTATATTTACCTACAGCAACAGCAAATCAAAGTGAGTACCATCCCTAAGTGGCCCACTAAATTAGGTTTATTTTCTATAGAATACAGAAGGTTTTCAATCAGGTTCAATGAAAAGTATTGTCAAAAGGTTTGATGTCATACTATCGATTCGGGTTCATTTTGGAGGACACAATATTGGCCTCTTTGTTTGATTTAATAGTTTGATCATTTAGGCCACATTGATACTGTCGTTTGTTATGAATTACAAAAACCAAAATAAATGTCAGCATACATGTTTGAGCTTTTTAGTTGATGTTTAATGATATATTTTAAAGTTTTAGCCTTAAATGTTTCTTATTACTAAATCTCCATTATAGAGATTTAAATCAATGCAGTCATTTATATCATTGGGAATTATTCGACAGCTTTGATTTTTCATATCTATTATTTTTTTTGTGAGAAAGCGAATTTTGTTTTATTATTGCCATATCAAATTTATATTGAATTGACTAGATTATGCATACAGCCTCTCAGAACGAATGGAATCATCGACACGCCCCTAAAACTTTAAATGAAGTGACAGGAATAAAAAAATTCACTATAATATTAAAAGAATGTAATATTTATATAGATGGTATCCTTGATGGAATGCTTATAATGCAAATTTCCATAGTGTTGTACAACTTTCTCAAACTCAGAGCTTTGAAAGCTAATTTCTACAAAAGTATGGATTTTATTCATTTTTGCAACAAAGCAGGTAGGGACATGATATCATAAATTATTGTCTCTGACTTCAATTTAATTGTTTGTTGTAGTGTTTGAACTATGTGGCATTGACACTTTGATATCATCTTTCTGGGACATAAGACTCACAAGCATTGGTAAAAATGACATCACTGTTGCTGTCCTGGTTATTAATAGCCATGTAGATTACAAAAGTGTAGTACTGATAGATATACCCGTATTTTCATATTCTTTTGTATTTTGATTTATTTATCTATACTAGAATGTTGACTGAGTACTTACTGATTATTGATTTGAAAATAAAATAGTGCAATTTTGAATGAAAGATAAACTATCATTTGTCCAATATGTTATTTGTTACGACTCGAGTTGGTATAATATCGATTTGTAATATTAGATTTCCATTCTTTGTTCATGCAATACTGAAGCTATTTAGGTACCTACACGGAGCAAAGATCCAGATTAATGTAGATCTACTAGATCCAGATTTCCATCGACGGCTTTGACGGATGCTACAGATCTAGATCTGATGCCCATGTAGCCAGTCTAGATGCACTGTGTTTTACATAGATGCACACTGATCTGAATCTGCGCTCCCATGTAGATAGCCCCATTGTTAGATATCCCCTGTTTGTTCATGCAATACTGAAGCTATTTAGGTACCTACACGGAGCAAAGATCCAGATCAATGTGGATCTACTAGATCCAGATCTGAAATCCAGAACTCCATCGACGGCTTTGATGGACGCTACAGATCTAGATCTGATGTCCATGTATCAAGTCTAGATGCACAGTGGCTTATTGAGATGCACATTGAACTGAATCTGTACTCCCATGTGGATAGCCACATGATTAGATATCCCAGGTTTGGTAATGCAATACCGAATCAAATGTTTCTGATTTGAGGTTGCATCACATGAGGCCAAAAGCAGAATGTGCATATAACGTTAGGAAAACATTACGGAAGGGTTTAATGAATGCCCGACTTATTTTATGTTTCTTGAAAACTTGCGCAAGGGTTAAGCTGATTGTTTGAGTTCCTTGAAATCGGACTCGATGAATTCATGGTTCCTCACCCAACCTGACTAAACCATGATTAATCATTATACAAACTTAAAATCAAATTAATACTACTGTACTACTGATTTTCGTGTTACAAACCCACATAATTTGAATGTTGGGAAAATGACACCGACAGCAGATCTATAGTGTAGCATATATTAGTTTCAAGTTATTTGGTATTATTTGGGATGCACTGTTTAGTCTCCCTGACAAATGAAACACAAGACTGAAACACTCTTACAATTTTTCAAGGTGACGTGGTTGAGCAAAACAAATCAAAACATTTGATCACAGTCCCATCACAGTAAATTGAAAAGCATCTTTAAAAACTATAGCTACTTAGTTTGAAACGACTTACAGAATCTCATAAAAAAACCATACAACGCCTCCACATGCTTGCTTAGCAATGCAAGGAGTAACTGTACCTTTTAGTGGTATAAAGATTTGTGAAAAAGATTAGAACGATTTTGACACCTACATATATATTATACATTCACATTTTTTTATTTTAATCCTTTTTCTCCTTGGATACATAAGTGCAAACTAAGGATCATTTCAACAGAATGTTCCTCTTATTTTGATATCTTTATATTAAAGCATAAATCTTAACAATTACGGATAACTGTGGTTTTTCAACAAATCATGTATGTGTCTGATTTTGGGTGGCGCTATACTGTTAGGTTCTTAATATATATAAGAAAAAGAGCTTCGACTTATGGCATATATGCGATACAGGGGTGTTTTGGGGTATAACATTTCTCTTAAAGTTTAAACAGATTTTAACTGAATCAGCATAACATGAATATGTTTCCTATTGTTAACCACAAAGCTATTTTTTGAAATGTTAATTCAAATTCAAACCACGTATTAATCAAAGCCCTGAAATGTGTAACTAACAAGGAGAGTTTATCCTCTAGAACTCTTATACTTTCTATATCCAAACACCGCTGCAACAACTATGATAGCAATCACAACTACAACTACAATTAGAATGGCTACCCCTGATCCACCACCGGATTGTGCATTTCTGCATTCAACACCTGTAGAAGAACAAATAGAAGTTAAAGCAATACTGTAAGATTTTGATTAAAATGTTTTATAGTGAAAAAGCATAAAATTAAGGAATATGATTATCTAAAAGCGTTTTCAAGTGTATTTTGTCAAAAATTGTTTTGCCACCGAAAAATGGGCATAAAACACATGCATGCATGCTTGCTTATACCATACTAATACATGTGGAATTAAATTCAGGATCCGGAATTTAATTTAACAAATGGTCCTAACAAAACAAACACAATATAATTAAAAGTCATGGGTGACAGGGGCTTAATCAAACATGAAGAACAAGCAAAGCCGATGAAATACTTGATAACTCAGTTTTGCTTGTGGGATCTAATAATTTGACTTATATAGGCGAAACTTTATCATAATGGGGTTAAATTAAATAATTTGGTGAATTTAGTTGAAAGTCAAAAAGTAGTCACATTTTATACTCTTAAAATAAATTGGATGTTAAATGTGACATTACTACAGTTTTGAGTTTGGCAGAACACATCAAGTGCAAACTACAGTATTGTACTTACTTTCACCAAAATCGCCTCGGGTTTCATCAGCAAACGGCATAAATTGAATATCATAGAGGGTAACTAAAACTCCTGGATATGGCAGGTTATGGCCACAAGTAAATGACTTCTCCAAAGAAACAGAGTTATTCAGGTAATTGTCGCTTTGCATACTCTGCCAAGACTGGTCATAACCTGAAGTTAAAAGTAAAGAATGTGATCAAAGAAAATAAATATTTTTCTCTAATAGAAAACATAGTCAAGTTAGTGCACTAGATTTTTCCAGAGCCTAGGATTGTGGTTGGAAAGCTAATTTGAAGATCACCATAAAGGCAAGGTGTTATAATAGTTGGGGTTAAAAGTAATATGATTGTAAGTTATGAAATCCTATTGGCAATCTTTGAACATCTTTACGCTATTTGCTTCCGTCCGTTATGGCGTTTCAAATTTCAATAGAAATACACCACTTACCTGCTGGATTCTTAAAATTGCGTCTGTCAATAGTATACAATGATCCGATTTCTGTCATTCTATATGACGACGAGGAGCTTCGGAAGGTTAGGTAGACGTAGAAGAAAGTGATTATTCCGTCATTAAAGAGATGAAGTCTGAATTCCCTCTCGTTTCCGTCACAGTTTCCAACTGGGTGTGAAGAAAGAGGTGCGTCTATTGTTGCTATATCAATCTATTGAGGAGAATATAGAAATATTTAAGAAATGTTAAGTGTATTATTGACTCTTCATTTCACCATGCCTCGTTATCATCAGAAAAATATACTTGCACATAATCATAATGTTTAGTTGTTCCCGGGGGGGAGGGGGACACTGACCTATGTGCGGCCCTCAAGACCCCTTTTCACGCCTTATCTGCCACTCCCTAGACCCCTATTTCAAGCACAACCTTTAGTTCGCAAGCCTCATTTTCAAAAATTTTAAATTCCCTAGCCTCGTTTTTTGAAATTTAGTTCCCAAGACCCCCATTTCAAGCAAATTTTCAAAAGTTTTGCTTCCAGAGCCCAAATGTTACCCAAAAAACTAGTTCTGAAGGGTCATTTTTGGTACCTTCAGTTCTCTAGACCCCCCTTTCAGAGTCAATCTTCCGTTCCCTAGACTAGGGTTTCAGATATCGGGGCCGCATACCCCCTACCAAAACCAAAGTTGGGTGCCCCCCGGGGTTGTTCCTAAAAACTCTGTCTGTGCCCTAATCAGAGATGCTTTCCAGGCAATCATACTTGGATAAATCCAATTATAGTGATATGGACAATCATCAACTCTATCGTAATTGAATGCTTCCTTTTTGCCGATTGTGTTCAAAGTACGGGAGTTTAGTCCAAATGTTTCCTTTATTTGGTACAGTTGACCCATTTTTGATATTTGTGTGTATTGTGATTGTATATACCAGGTGTCCCAAAAATGGTTACATGTTGACAAATGATCGTTCGGAAAAACTATAGCAGTTGGAGAATTCAAACTTTGCATAGCTTATGATACATCTCTCTGATAGGTGTTTGCAAAATATCACAACGTTTTAAGTTTTTCAGAAACGTATTTTTTTTCCAACAAAATCGTAACCATGTTCGTTTAATGTAATTTAAACCCTCGTTCAACCCCACGTGAACTTAAAATTAACAGGCCCAAAGTTAGGTTGTTTTATACTATTCTATAGGGTTGTTTTTTTTCTTTCCATTGTTACCAAAATCATGAAAACCCGACTAGCTGTTACGTTATTATGACGTCATAAATAACTTCAGGTCCGAAAATTATGTCGAAATCTGATTTGGGGCAAAATTGGCCACCAATTCAAAATTTTGCTATTTCTAAATGGCAATCGAACCTTTGCTAATAAAGAAAAAATATAATTTTAAAAGGCCCTGTAAGTTTAAGTGTCATATCGTACAGATGGGTTTTCAGCATTTACACAAGTTTGTTGCACTTAAACAGTTAAAGAGTTAATGTTACGCGGGATGTTACCGGTGAAAATTCATGATGGATTGGATGAAATTCTTCAATTTTCGCGCCAGAACTTGATTGACAGGTTCAATATAAACAATACACGATCAGTTATACAAAAAATGCACATTAAAAATATCACAAAACATGTATGGCTTATTATTTTGTTAAATTTTGAATAAATGCGTTTCTGATGATAACTCAAAAACTAATAATGCTGTGATATTAAAATTTTACGAGTATCTAAAAGAGGGTTGTAATATAATTTGAGCAAAGTTTCGTTTCTCCAACTGCTGTAGTTGTTGCACACGGTCATTTTCTACATATAACCATTTTTTTTGACATGAGTAGTAGTAGCATGAATAACGCAGGCTATGCATATCTTTTAAAGAGATGTAAATCCCTGATCAGAGTTAAGCAATAACAGAAAGATCATCATCATCAGATTCATCACCATTATCATTATTAATACGCTGGTTGCCTATTGAAAAAGGGATCATCTTTAAGATACTCTGCTTCGTGTAAAAGGTGCTACATGGTTTTAGTCCAGATAACATTAAGGACTGTATCCAAATAAGATCTCGGCCTGCTGCTATGAAGACTCGATCCTTATCAACTGTTCTTCTTGAAACTCCATCTTCAAAAGGAATGCTGGTGATAGAGCCTGTCTGTTGCATCTCCTCATAAATGGAACAGTCTTCCTAATTCCATCCGTGCTGCCAAGGATTTGGACACATTCAAATCAAATGTCAAAACTCATCCCTATCCACAGTAAGGTTTCTGTCGAGACTGTTTTTTCATGTCGACATGTCGCAATAATTTTCGTCGACGTCGACATATATGTCGACATAAAGTTTGTTTGTTTGTTTGTTTGTTTGTTTACCTCGGTTGGTCCGTGACGGACACATGCCATTGATATCAAAGAGTTTGTTTTCGCGGGATAAACGAAATTGTAGACTTAACTATAACATAGTAATGTGCTTGTCCTTTCTGCGAACGACAATATGGATGATATAAAGTCGATATACATGATATATTGTAACTTTTTAGTAGGGAACCATCGTAATAAATTTAAAAACGGTTGTAAATGACGAACAACTAATAAGTATTAAATTATTTATGCAACACTTTAAACACTTGTTAAAGCTTAATTTCTAATCAACCATAACTTTTTACTTGCTCAGTTTTGTCGACAAATGAGATTTCATGTCGACATGTCGAGATATGCTTTATGTCGACATTTATGTCGACATAAGGCCTGTCGACAGAAACCTTAATCCACAGTGACTTTGTTTTTCAGATTTTCTTTGTTTGCATTTTTGCGCATACCTGGTTAGACGTGTTGTAAAATGGAATAGTAAACCTGACCCCCATCTGCATTCTCATGCATACATTGCCGCTTCCATCTGTAACAGTCCATGTTCCAATCGGCGGCTTATCTTCTGCTTCAGGAATCGTTGCTCCGTAGCAAAGGCCAATCAATAAAGCTGGAAAAGATGAAAGTTAATCATGTTAATTAAAGACATTAGCCAACTTAATGTAAGGAGGAAAGCATCATAAGCCGAATGTCTAGAAAAGATCGCTGGGGCCCAAATCGAATGGTATCGACTGAGTCATCCGGTGACGGTAAGATAATCTAAAGACAGTGATCCGCTAACATTTTAAGAACTTTGGACAGACCACTGCATATATAACCCATGGAATTCTGAATTGAACACTGTAGACTCAGGGGTGCCTGTTCTTGGACTCTTATTATTTTTGCTGTACATAAATGACATTGCAGACAACCTTCACTCAGAGATTCGCCTTTTTGCTGACGATTGCATTTTATATAATGTCATCAAAAACAAAACTGATTGTGAAAAATGTCAGTGCGACATAGACCAACTTGACATGGGGCGACAAATGGCAAATGAAATTTAATGCCAAAAAATGCTATGTCATGAACATGGGGAACAATAGAAAGAAACTAAACTTCAACTATAAACTTCACGGTCGGACTCTAGAATATGTTGCTCATCATCAATACAAGTTCAATTGGAGATACCAGTACGACCATACAACAAAAAAAAACCAACCAGACTGGTCCTTAGCATGCTACGGCGAAACCTAAAGGGATGCTCCAAAGCAATTAAAACTACTGCTTACTGCAACGTAGGGCAGCGAGGTTTGTTTGCAACAACTATGACCGCCACGCCAGCGTCAAAGACATGATTAACGACCGGTACCTGGGATGGGATACATTACAACTACGTAGGGGCCTCGAGACTCGTCCTGATGAAACAAATTCAGATGGCTGAATCCGCCATACCAAAGACACTTACTAAACCAGGACCCAAAAGACCAAGACGCTCACAGAACGGAAACAACCAGAAACTCAACATGCTCAAGATGACCCACTGCGGGACCAACGCATAGGAACTTTTTTTATACCCCGGACATCCAAAGACTGGAATAAACTCCCCAACAACATTATCGACTGCTCTTCGTTAAACTCTTTTCAATCCACAGTCCTTGATTACATTCGTCACAAAGTCACACCAGTCCATGACAGTCCGCACCCGTGGCTTATATGGACTGTAACTGTCTGTCGCCAAGTAACGACGAAGATGAAGATGAAGATAATTGCCAATTTTAAACCCAGTGCTTCATAAACCCTTTCTCATTGTGCCACAATCGAACATTGAATACTTGTACAGTTTACCTACCTTGTAACCAAGCAAAAAGAAGATATTTCAGTAGATGTTCCATTTTGCCAGCAAACCACTTTTTTCGAGTGTCGATATCCCGGGTCAATATCTTAACAATTATGCGACATACACTTGTTTTAGGATTCTGATTTTAAATTGAAACCCAGTCCCACTATTTATAATATCTGAAATTGAAAGTCCCTATATTTATATTTTGAATAGGATGTAATAAGATGAGTGGTCATTTCATGGTCACATATTGGACAACCTGTAAATCCGGGGAACCACTGAAATCGTATATCCATCATATCTCTCTTAAAAATGCTGATAGGCCTGTGCGGATAAAATTCTAAGGCAAATCTTTATAGTGAAACATATTATCCCTCATGACACAAATTATCATTATACACGTCATTTTATTATCGTTGTGACTAAAATGTAGCCATAAACACTATTCAAATCTTTAAACATATTATTATTGCCAACATTTTCTCATACAGTTTGTTTTATCATGTTTATCGTAAAACGTCTTTATGCTTTGGTAAGACTTAATATCTGGGACACACCTATATGAAGTAAATTTAAATTGAATCTATGTAAATTTAATTCCCGGGATTTAATCAAATGTCGTTCTTTCTTTTCGTTGCCAGTTTTCATCATCAACCATAACATAAAGTTTCAGTAAAAGATACTTCGATACTCGTGCGCGTATGGCAATATGTTTATCTGTTCCCCCACGGATTGTTTTAAATTTGAAACTAACTATTATACAACAACAGAGCCAATTCGAACTTGAACCCGGGCTACAGTTAACAGGGGTTAACAGACCTATTAAAGATGGCAAAAGTGAAAATCCGTGTTCCCACTCACATTCACGCAAAGTACATTAACACTTAACACACCCAGTATTTGTCATCTGCCAGTCAGTACTCAGTCCACTCATAACTTATTTCAATTTATTCTATATTATATTAGTATTATTGTTTTTTAATGCATGCGAAAAACACACTCATGGTATTTCGGTGATTGTAGAAATATTCATGGGGTGTGACACACCAATTTGAAACTTTAACCAGTGGGAGTGGTTACCACCCCCTAACGGATTGTCGCCGATTGCCCCAAACGCTAAACAAAGTGACCCCGGGCATCTAAGTAATTGTTTTTACATCCTTTGCGGTCATTTTGTTGAAAAAAGTCGTGGATACGTTAGGTGGGGGTAGGGTAAGCCGTCAAAGTCCGTGGATGGGGGCAACCACCAACTCATATAAAAGTCGCCATTTTGAAAAATATCTGCATGCTAAGAAGCTTAAAACTTACAGTACAGTTAGAACTAGACATGATTCCGTCACCGTAGTGACGCGGACCCTGCCGCAACCTTTTTAAGACTCATGTGACCTCATATGTGATCCTTGTTTGGTTGAGAGTTACAATCTACAACACTTCGATTGCATAAGCCACGTAATAATGCAATGTAACTGAGTAAATAAAATGTGTTATGGAAATCCTGAGAAAATTTCAAGTCATTTTGAAAAATATCTGCATTGTATTCACTTACAGAACATATAAGAAACCATTTGCCTTCTTTATAAACAAAAAACCCGGGAAAATTCCGATATTTAGAACTTTTACAGCAAAATTTCGATTTGGTGGCCATTTTTGCCCAAAATCGTGATTTTTCTGACTCGGAAGTACTTATGGTGTCATAATTACGTAACGCCTTGGCCGATTTTTCATGATTTTGGTATCAATGGATAGAGGAGACTCTACCGTGGTATAAAGCAAAGCAACTTTTAGGGCTCCAATTGAAATTTCATAGGGGGGGGTGCCCACCGTTGATAACAAACGTTACAAAAATACGTTGGTAAGACAAGGTTAAGAGTGACTCTAGTTATGTGAAGAAAAAGTAACTTTTCTTCCAAATGGATTGCTCATATCAAAAATGTTCTCTCCAGATGTGGTTTTAACGTTCTTTTGGATTGCCAACATATTCATATTCATATTAATTATTTCCATATCAAAAAACAACAAAATATATAATTAAAAA
>JXSR01S016125.1:133697-147804 GCA_000969725.1 Ophiothrix spiculata
GTGTTCAAGTATACATGTTGAGTACATGTGCTCTGATGTGCTGGTGCTAAATTGGCGTGACCTCGCCTATCTATAAACTGTTGAATAAGATAAATAGATATATTGGGATTTCAAATCGTCGTGACTGTAGTCAGGTTAAGGTTATTCAAGGTCAAAAGATGATGAAGTCAAATCCCAAAATTTGGCCTGAAAGTTTACCAGAAGCATGCAAGGTTTAAAAGATCATCAAAGATAACCTTCGATCTTGTTAAGGTTGCAAACATAATCAGGTGAAGACATTGCAGTTTGAGGGTCCCAGAAAGACCAGGATCAAATATACGGTTTTGCCAGCAGGCAAGACGTGTTATTTCATGTATGTGGGAACTTATTTTGTAAAATAAGCAGCATTTCATGTATTCCCCTATTTCTTTTCTCTTCATCCACAGGCGCTGAATGCAAAAATGCTTCGAATGTTGGATCATGGCCGGCGATTCTAGTTCTCATTGCTATTGTAGTTGTGATAGCTGCGATTGTTGTTGGGGCTGTATTCGGATATAGAAAGTGTAAGAAATCAACGGCAGATGACAGGCAGCCTATCATTCAAAACGCATAATTGTGTTATAATTATTCCATACATGACTCATCATTATTTTCCGGTTGTGGAGCATGTGACTAAAGGTTTCTCCAAACACTTCGATCTTGGGCAATATGTGTTAATCTGGGCAGCCAACATGTAATATGTTTGTATGGGATGCCCAGATCTCCTTTGCCCTGCGGTGGAGTATAGAAAGAACCGACACACTGGGAGACGAAAGACACGACAAAAAGCATTTGATCTTATATGCTATATGATTTGTGAAAACTCTTAGATTGTCAATGCTCTAGTTAATGATTGTCAATATATGGTATCACTATCAAACAGCTTGATCTTTACTGAAATGAATAAACTGGGTCTTGAAAAATACTCACAAAAGCCAATGCATTGCGTCTTTTAAAAGCACACGAAAAAGATGCCATTTAGGACACCACGTGTTTTATATCTTCGCCATAGACTTGAAGAGGTGGTTGAGGAGGACAGATTGCTGTCGTGTACTCCTGTCTTACGGCAAAGTTCTTGTTTGCATCTACTGTGCTAGTCAACAGTGCCTGTACCTGATGTGGCACGGTAGACTCGATCAGAGCAATGGCATGCATCAGCGACAAATTTTGCCGATATCGATTATCTCAGCGACATGTAGCTTTGTCGCTACGACAACCGGAAGCGGTATTTTTTTTGGTAAAAAAAAATATACGTCACGCAGCGACAAAACTACACGAGTATGAAAGCAGCATTAGCTGGGTATCTTCGGGGAGACATTCTTGAGTCAACAACTGCCTTCTTCAGCAGAACGCCAACCAGAATAGGACTCCAACTGAAATTTCAGATGTGTTTTTTTTAGATGTTCCCATCCACCATTACTGCATTCTCTTACTTATATGTAGCAACACTATAAAATCTAAATTGCTTCATTAAGGTAAACAATTGTCTAAATTTGACCAGACAAAGGTAAACAATTGTCTACCAGAACAGATTTTTTGAATCTTTTTCTCAATAAAATTCAGTTTTTAAGATTTTATAAAAGCAAAACTCTCCGATTATCATTACAATCCAAAGCCTTCTTGATGTCGATTAAGACTGTCAGTGGAAGATGTTTAGTCTTGAAAACCATCTATATTGTTTTTCCTGAGAATGTGGATCTGCTGGGCACAACTTATACAGGGCGAACGTAGACTTAGTACGTCCCGGCCAGGAGTTCAAGGCTTTGTGAGTGTGCCGATAAAACCATTGCGACCGAGACGTTTGGAAATGTGAATGTTCGTAGATATAACAAACAGTCCGTTGACACACAGCCTTTAGTTTCTTTTAAAAAGTTTACATGTTAACACTATTGAAACCCAAAGTCCTGTTTAAGAACTTTTGAAAATCAATTAAAAGGTATGTTTCAATGAACATGATAAAGTTAGTTATATACTATGTTTGTGTTGTGATTATTATTCACGAGCACGGTTTTACAATACAAATCTGTGTTTCTACAAAAATAATACTATCAGCCTTAAATAAGTACAATCTCTTCACAAAAGAATATGTGACCCGCGTATAAAAAGTTGCTTTAAATCAAATTTGATATTTTGGTCTCATTAAAATGCTGTCATTTTTGGCCTTAAAATGACTCCTTGCTTTTGGTTATTGGATGTTCAGTTCATCTCAACTTTAAGATTACCCCTGAGGTTTATTTTAATTTTAAGGTAAAATAAGTTTCATATTAATTTCTACGTTGTAGGACTTGCTTTGCAAGTCAAAAGTTATTCGGTGTACGATATTAACGCAAAACAATTTTGAATAAAGTTATATTGCGTTTTGCAATACCCACGAAAAACCAAATCTATGATCCAAGTTATTCAAGAATGACTATACTTGGTTCTTGGCACATTGTGTGAAGCCATTCCAACAAAATGTCAACGTTCATTTGATTTATCTTTAATATATGGGGTAATGCATGTAAAACCTACCTGGATAAAATATACAAGCTGCAAAAATGGGCAATGAGAACAATTTCATATGAACATTAAAGATGCCATACAGGACCATTATTCTATAAGAATAAGATTTTAAATGTTTTTGACACCTTCAAAGTAGAATTTGGAATATTTATGTATAAACATCAAGCTAATCTTCTTCCATTAACATTTTCGGGATACCGTATTTCATTAAACACAATCAAGTACAAAAATACAGAAGAAGAAATGCTCTAGAATATAGCATTCATAAAATAGAAAAAAGCTTTCTCTGATCAGGCTATAAGAGTTGCAGGGCCCAATTTATGGAATTCATTAAACAAAAACTAAAACTTAGCAAAAGCACCAAACATTTAAAAAATATGAACAAAACTGAATTATTATCAAAGTACATATGATTTGTTTTTTGCTTATCTTTAGGCATTTCTTGCCTTTATTTGTTTGTTCCGTTTAGACATGTGGTGTATTTTGCTTGTTTTAATTTTGCTGAATGGGGATGATCCCTACAGGCCTTTTCGGCCTTTTGATCATTCCCTCAAGATCATGTTTTGTTTGTGTATTTATGCTAATTTGAATGTATTTTATATATGTGATATTTGTTAAAGTTGAAGTTAATATTTATTTATTTTGAGTTTTTTTAAATTAATTTATTACTATTTTTACGTCAAACTGTTTCTAGGCATTTAATACATATATTGAGTAAAGACCTAATTGTCGTTTCCCCGTCTCTTGAATAGATAGGACAAAGTACTGTATACACAAACAGAGCGGAAGTGAGCAATCTTATCTTCGTGAAAGCAAACATTTCATTTTGACGTTGTTTCAAGATCAAATTTGCATGTGTCACAATCGGATATTACGTAAGTTACGCCCCGGGACACTCATAATAATGTTGCACAATGTTGCCCAATTTTATAACAAGGTTCTACAACATTGCGGAAGGTTGCCCAATGTTGCATAAAGCCCGACAATGTTGCCTAAGGTTGCCAAAGGTTGCTAAACGTTCTTCAAAGCTTCGGAAGGTGACGCAAGGTTAGAGAGAGGCCTGCTTCTTAACATTATATTGTAACATTGCAAATGTTGTAAACTTTATGTTACGTTGGGCAAGTTGGGCAACCTTAATCATGTTAATTAATTAAACTTGCAATTCTGAGCAATTTTGTTAATCCTTCCGAGTGTCCCGGGGCCTAATTTCATTCGAACAAAACCAAAAACAAACTACATTGTATAATTTCATTAAAATTAAATTATCATATGATGCAGCTTGAGCGACTCATTTCATCTTTTAAATACTTGTAAATGTAAAATACAAACAGTGATAATACCGACTGACCAGCAATGGATCTTTGGATGGATTACAATAGACTCAAAAATATGTAAAATCAATGATGGATAAGTGAAAAACAATTTAGTATCATATGAATTTTATTGCATGATAATATTGGTTTTTGCCCCAAACACTTTTTTAGTTTCTTTAAGAAAAAGTACATCTCTTGTATTCACTCATATAAAGCCAAAAATTGTTGGTCAACTCTTGCTGTAGCTATGAAGGTAAAAGTGTAAAGATGAAATTGAAACCGGATGTATCTTTTCATACTTAGTACGGTTCTTCCAAAAGACTGACGATACAGCCTGTTTAGAGCGTAACATTTAGAAAGTTGCAGGGGTAATTTGTTCACTTTCGCATTCATCTGTTCATATAATTTTCACCATGGCATCTTGAAATTGCATAGACCCACCAGTATATACTGTATGCAGAGCCCCAAGAAGGAACATTCGCACAGGGGGCCCAACGGCTTTACTCACGTGACTTCCGAACCACGGAGCAATTAGAGTAAATTTTCTTGCCCAAGTTAAAACAAGGAGACATGGTCCGACCGGCAGTGTCGCCACCAGGGCTCGAACTAGCCTTGGTTCAAGGCAGACTTGGACCATTTTCCCTAAATGATGTTAGTTCAAGTTAAAATAATAAAGGCCCTAGGCCTTACTGTCTGTGTCAAATGATTTTCCAAAATGCAAAACCATAGGCCTACTACTGGCTTGGTCAACATTTTGAACTGGGCAGTATTCCAATACCAGACAGTTGGAACTTGAAAGTGATTTCTGTTCCCCTGCAACATGATATGTCAAGAGTATGGCCAATTGTCATGATTGTGAAATGGAAAAACATTGATAGTGATAGCATTTCCCTGAATGTGCTGTGGCATATGTCCTCAGGGCCAATTTATACCAATATCAGTTATCACAAGGCCCATCATATATTCTTTGGCTTATAAAATTCATGTCTGTCAAATAACTAGTATAGTAGCTTTTACTGTTCAGACCTTAGCTCGCTGTATATGTAATTTGTTTTTTGAATGGGAAGCAAAAAGGTATGAAACAGAATGAAAGATGGCTTTAAAGTATAAAACTAATAAGAGCCTGAAAATGTCTGAGACTTTATTACCTAAGGACTTGGGGCAAGTCTAGGCTCGAACCCACAACCTAACTCTAGAACGCTCGGGAATACTCACAATGACATCGGTACGCGCATGTAATGCGCCTGCATTTTAGAGTGGTTTTACACAGATTTTGATATTGCAATCGAGTGGTTTTCATCACTGGGGATTTGCTCAGGAAGTTGCGTAACATGGGGTGCTTTTGTGTCAAAACTGGTACAGATACTGCTGGACAAATAGTTAATAGCAAAAAATATGTATCGAGATGGTCATTGGTCAAGTCTGGGATGCACGACATACGCGAACAAAATTGTTGACACCCCGAGTACGGTATCGACTCTTCTAATAAGTCCAAGTTCAAAGGTTTGTTGTTATAGTCAATGATAAAGCATGTGACCATGAAATCACAACTTGATATATAAATCACTGTGACGGACATTGAGAGTAAAGTTACACAGTCCAGCAGCTGAACTAAACGTGTGTGGTAAAAATGGAAAAAATTAAATATCTTCTTTCTGTTTGGATGCATGGTAAGTAGACGCGTTTAGTTTTTTAAGTTTAACAGAAGAAAAGCAAGTCAAAATCACATGCGAAGCGATTTAGGTAGAGAAAAAAGTAAGGGTTCAATCCTTATCGAAATCCTTACCTTTACTACGCCCTCTATCACTGGTAAGGATAATGGTAAGAATCAAATCCCTACCTTTTTACAAAAGATTTGCTCGGTAATAGTAATAGTAAGAACCAAAAAATAAGGGTTCGAATCATACCGAAATACATACTCTCACAGCGCCCTCTATCATTGGTAAGAATTATGGTAAGAATCAAATCCTTACCTTTTCACAAAAATCTTTGCTCCGTAAGAGTAATATCATCGTAATGAGTAATAGTAAGAACCAGAAACATGTCCAATATTTTTCGATGGGTGTTGCTAAATTATTTTTCACTGGTAAGGATAATGGTAAGAATCAAATCCTTACCTTTTCAAAAAATCTTTGCTCGGTTAATACTAGTAAAAACCAGAAAAATCATGTCATTTTTTTCTATGGTGGTGGTGGGGATGGTGCCAAATTATTTTTCACTGGTAGATAATGGTAAGAATCAAATCCTTACCATTTCAAAAAGTCTTTGCTCGGTAAGAGTATAAGGAAGAACCAGAGAAAAAAAAACATTTCCAATTTTTCCATGGGGGTGGGTGGTGCTAAATTATTTTTCACTGGTAAGGAATCAAATCCTTACCCTATCGGTAAGAGTGAAAGTAAGGGACCAGAAAAAACACGTCAATTTTTTTCGATGGGGAGGGGGGTGCTAAATTATTTGTCACCGGTAAGAATCAAATCCTCACTTATTCAAAAAGTAGGGATTCAATTATTACCGAAATCCTTACTCTCACAGCGCGTTTTATCATTGGTAAGGATAATGGTAAGAATCCTATCCTTACCTCTTCAAAAAATCTTTGCTCGATAAGAGTAATGATAAGACCCAGTAAAAACATGTCAATTTTTTTCGATGGTGGGAGTGGGGTATGCTAAATTATTTTTCACTGGTAAGGATAATGGTAAGAATCAAATCCTTACCTTTTCACAAAAATCTCTGCTCGGTAAGAGTAATAGTAAGAACCAGAAAAAACATGTCCATTTTTTTCCAAGGGGGGGGGGGTGCTAAATTATTTTTCACTGGTAAGGATAATGGTAAGAATCAAATCCTTACCTTTTCAAAAAAATATTTGCTCGGTAAGAGTAATAGTAAGAAGCAGAAAAAACATGTCAATTTTTTTCCATGGGGGTGCTAAGTTATTTTTCACTGGTAAGGATAATGGTAAGAATCAAATCCTTACCTTTTCAAGAAATCTTTGCTCGGTAAGAGTAATAGTAAGAATCAGAAAAAACGTGTCCATGTTTTTTCCCATAGAGGTGCTAAATTATTTTTCACTGGTAAGGATAATGGTAAGAATCATTTTCAAAAAAATCTTTGCTCGGTAAGAATAATAGTAAGAAGCAGAAAAAACATGTCCATTTTTTCCATGGGGGTGCTAAGTTATTTTTCACTAGTAAGGATAATGGTAAGAATCAAATCCTTACCTTTTCACGAAATCTTTGCTCGGTAAGAGTAATAGTATGAACCAGAAAAAAAACATGTCCAATTTTTCTAGGGTGTGTGTGCTAAATTATTTTCACAAGAATCAAATCCTTACTTTTCCAAAAAGTAAGGATTCGAATTATACTGAAATACATACTCTCACAGCGCCCTCTATTATTGGTAAGGATAATGGTAAGAATCAAATCCTTACCTTGATTTGAATCTTACCATTAAATACAAAAATCTTTGCTCGGTAAGAGTAATAGTAAGAAGCAGAAAAAACATGTCCATTTTTTCCATGGGGTGCTAAGTTATTTTTCACTGGTAAGGACAATGGTAAGAATCAAATCCTTACCTTTTCAAAAAAATCTTTGCTCGGTAAGAGTAATAGTAAGAACCAGAAAAAACATGTCCAATGTTTTCGTTGGGGTGCTAAATTATTTATCACTGGTAAGGATAATGGTAAGAATCATATCCTTACCTTTTCAAAACATCTTTGCTCGGTAAGAGTAATATTAAGAACCAAAAAAAAAAAGGGAAAAAACGTGTCAAATTATTTTTACTGGTAATGATAATGGTAAGAATCAAATATTTACTTTTTTCAAAAAGAACGGATTCAATTATTACCGAAGTCAAATCCTTACATTTTTAAACATCTTTGCTTGGTTAGAGTAATAGTAAGAACCAGAAACGACATTTTTCGATGGGGGTGTGCTTAATTATTTTTCACTGGTAAGAATAATGGTAAGAATCAAGTCCTAACTTTTTTTTAAAAAGTACAGATTCAATTCTTTCCAAAATCCTTTCTCTTACAGCGCCCTCTATCATTGGTAAGGATAATGGTAAGAATTACATCGCCCTGGAAGGTTAATAACTAGAAACGTTTTCGCGGTGTTAAATGCTATATATTAGGCAATTTTTATCATGTTGAAGCTACTTCCGAATTGAATTCCGGAAAATTCCGACGGATGCATTTTTCATTTTTTATTTTTTCAAGAACAAACTAAAGCATTAAATACTGAAAAAATGACTGAATTAAATTTGTAGCACTTAAAACAAAATAATTCATGGATAAAAAACTGAAAAGATAATGTCACTTTTTAAAGGTTGAATTTTATATTCATTAACTTAACTTCAAAATTTTCGCCATTTTCTAAGTTCTCTATGGCAAAATTAACCGAAAAAATCTCAAAATCGGTCCTATGCAACATTTTTTAATTCGGATATTGTTTAGAACACGATGTCTTTTGTCAAATAAGACACTTAATTTTATGTTGCGTAGGGTGGAATTTGAGGATAATTACATCAAAAATATCATGTCGACTCGACCTTTATGTTTACCGCAGACTTTTAAGTTGATATGATTCTAACGTAATGCTGGGCTCAGACTTCTCGGCTGCAAAGAGACTAATTGTAAAGGCTATTGACACGCATTTGACGCAGCAGCAAATAACTATGCATATAGCAAAGCATTAAAACGAGCCCAGGGGTAGCAACATATTGAGGACTGACTATGAATGATGCCAGAATGATGGGCATATGTTGATCAAATAATATTAGCTTATTATTATGGCTTAGGTGTAATATTATGATCTCAAACAAAATAAATGAGCTTAAATGCAACATCAATAAATCAAATTATGGACCTTTCTTGGCAGAAGTTTCGATATTAACTGTTCACTTTACACTAGACAAGTGATATGAGTAACACGGTGATTTAAATACCATACCCGGGTACTACTTTGACTATTAAAGAAATAGTAGATGGCAATTTCTTGCTCTGTATATAAAAATCACGTGACAATTCAGCCCCCCAGTTCAGCCCATATAGTGAAGAAGTGCGAACCCCACGTTAGCCCCAGGCATTCCAAGGGCAAGCTTCACGAGGTTGCCAGTAGAATATTGGGCAAATTAGGTAGTGTAGGGAAAAATCGGGAGAAGCTTCCAGGGCGGTGTAGGTAAGAATCAAACCTTACCTTAAAAAAAACCCATATCCATATTTCATAGGCATTATTTTCATAATCCCCAATATTAGTTATATTCCGGGACTAAATATTTTATGTCCACGATTAAACCATCCATGAAAGCGACGTCCATGCAGAAGAGCTCAACCAAATAGCACCTAGTAGGTGACTGCATTTCACGCCTGCCTAAACACGCGATCTGCACAGTTTCACATAAACATAGTTTTAATACCAATGCTTGATCTGTCATGAAATTATTATAGACTTCAATGGAAAAGTTTGTGCTGTGCTCCCATCTTAGATGGTAGGGAAGCCCGGGGGCAGTCCAATATATTGGCACGCGTCATGCTCCTGTTGATAGACCCCACTTTTTTTGCTCCGCTCTTACCCAATGACCCCCTATTTTTTTTGAAAATCAACCCTACAATCCTCTTTTTTATAGTGACTCTCATCCATTGCCCTGATTTTTCGAGAACCTACACCGAATAACCCCCTTTTTTCGCTCAATTAGTCGATATATTTGAAAATTTTGAAGATCAGCGATTTCGAGTACCCACCTTGGAAAATTTATTATTTTTACTGAAAATTGATATGATATCTGAAAATTCGCGCGAAGTGCGCAATTTTTTTCGATTTTTCATACTTAAATCATCAAAACAAAAGGAAAATTTCAATTTGGTTTCCTTTTCTTTCTTTCTTCTTTATTTTTTGAGAGGGTCAATCCACCTCGTGCAATTTAAGGCCCCCCGCTTCCGCCGCCTATGTTTCCATTCCCCTTTTTCTGCCTCGTAGTTTTTCCTTCTCTTACTCTTTCTTTATCTTTTTCTCCTCTTTCTTCTCTCTCCCTCTCCTTTTTCTCTCCCTTCCTTTTTTCCCTTCGCCATCCCTTTCCCTTATCTCCCTCCTTCCGCTTTTCTTCTCTCCCTTTCCTCTTTTCTCTTCTCTTTCCCCTTTCCTTCCCTTTCTCTCTCTCCTTCCCTTTCTTTCCCCCCTTCTTCTCGTCCGCATTTTTTCGCTTTACCGTCCACATTTTAGTCGTCCGGGGGGCAGTCTGCCCCGCTGACACCCCCTCCCCCGCTGGCTACGCTACTGCTTAGCTTCTACAGTTCGGAACAAAAATCGAAATGACGAGTGTCCGGGGTACCCCGTGGTCTTATAGGGTTGTGACGGGCGCTTGATTTTGACCAGATTCATTCCCTTCTATCAATAATATGTTTTCATACGAAATTTTAGTTTTCTAAAGAATAGCTAGATGAATTCGGGGATGGATTTTGAATTTTTAACTTTTGATCGGTCTAATCGAAATCAAAACCCATAACACAACTTTATGAGTGCATCGCTTAGAAATAACAAATCAATTTATATTAAGTGAGAGGTTAACTTAAGGTTAAACTAAAGTAAAACTAAAAGTAAAGTGTTTTACGTCTACTTTCATTATTATAGTTGTACTGATTGGCTTTTGTTCTGGGACGACGACTAATATCACCAATTCATCTACTGTAGCTACTACTGAGATCCTTACATCCGTATTCACAACACCAGCGACCGACACCGAACCTACCATAAATACTACCATAATTACAGACATGACAGAAGCGACGTCGATATATTCACAAGAAACGACGGGTAAGATCTAATAAAGAATAGACACCAAATAAATGAGACATTATGAGATTTGGCTAAGATATGTCTTTCCTTCTTTATATTAGAAAACAACAAAACACCAATAGAATTACAGAGTAGAAATTACGTTAAAGAACTATTACAAAGGGGATAAAGTAATAAAGTGATTGAAGTAGCAATATCGCATGCATTTGTTTGATATGTTTTTTCTCACAGATGCAGTTGCTTACGACTGTGGTATAACGATGTCTTCCAAAATTTCAAAAAATGTTTTGCACACTGTTTGTTTGGAACTAGATCGCACGTGTTGGGCATAAATATGACGTCACTACTTCAACAGCGTATAGTTTTTACAAGTTGTTGTCAATACTCTGGCAAAAAATGTATTATACAATATCATTTGCATTTTCTAAACTTGCATTTTCCAGAAGCAACAACCTCAAAAATTCATACCACCAGCAGAACACACACTACGCATTCACATACCACCCATTCTCCTGACGACAAACCGCCGATTGGAACATGGACTCTTAAAGATGACAACAATAATACTTGCATGAAAATGCAAATGGGAGTCAGGTTTATGATACCTTTTGTCAATACTTCATTACAGGTAGGACTTATGCAAGTAAATATTTAATGCTATGGTCACAAAACCACCGGTCGCCGACCGGTGTCTGTTTATCGAAAGTCGCAACGGAAAGAAATCGGTATGACACCAGTGAATGCTTTCCTTGCCCGGTCGATCACCGGTCGCTTGTTGTTAGTTGATTATAACTGAACACATCGAATACAAGCCGCAAGGTTTTAACTCGGGAATTAAATTCTTGCGGCATGGTTCTAGCATCTCTACAGCTCATGGAAACCGCAAGTTCTCCGCACGGACACTATCCGGACACCGGCGAGTGTCCGATCGGTATCCGCTGATTCTACCCGATATGACGCCGTTAACATATTATAACGTCGCCGCAAAAGTTATGTGGTTATGTGACCAGGATATTCGACGTATTGCAGGCATTTTGCTTCTTGTTTACTGGTAAGAGGCAAACAAAGCATCCAACTCTGTGGATGAGGCTGTTATGAAAATGCAAAATGAGCACCTTCCATTTATGTCACATGACCTTTCGGGGTCAAAAGGTCACGCAGGGGTCACAGGGGTCAAATATCAGATTTTGCTTTAAAACGTTTCAACTCCAACAGAAAATGAGCAATTGGGTTTTAGCACAGGCATTGTCTTTGGTCAGCGCACAAAAGTCAGTCGTTTGAAAAAATTCAAAGGTCATTAAGGGTCACTTCCGGGTCAAATTTGAAAATATTTGAAATCAATATCTTCTCAGAGCAAGGTGGTATAATTATTCTACGTGCACAGATAGATTGGCAAAAATACATAGAACAAATCTTGGTAACCTTTGACACGAAAGGTCAAAGTTCATAGGTCAAAGGTCAAATTATCAAAATGCTCCAATTGCCTTGAAAATTGGTATGCAGGTACTTTACAGCATCATGAACAACATAAACACATTTTAAAAATCAGCCGAGGTCATTAAAAGGGTCTTAAGGGGTTTGAAAGGGGTCAAAAGTCAAATTTATCAAAATGCTCCGATTGACCTGAAATTTAAACTGGATGTACTTTAGGACATCCTGAGCAACATAATCACATATTAAAAATCATCCGAGGTCATTAAAGGGGTCTTAATGGGGTCAAAAGGGTCAAAGGTCAACTTACCAAAATGCTCCGATTGACCTGAAATTTGATATGGATGTACTTTAGGACATCCTGAGCAAAATAAACACATTTTAAAAATCATCCAGGTCATTAAGGGGGTCAAAAGGGGTCAAAGGTCAAATTACCAAAATGCTCCGATTGACCTGGAATTTGATATGGATGTACTTTAGGATACATTTTAAAAATCATCCGAGGTCATTAAAGGAGTGTAAAGGGGGTCAAAAGGGGTCAAAGGTCAAATTACCAAAATGCTCCGATTGACCTGAAATTTGATATGGATGTACTTTAGGACATCCTGAGCAACATAAACACATTTTTAAAACTATCCAGGTCATTAAGGGGGTCAAAAGGGGTCAAAGGTCAAATTACCAAAATGCTCCGATTGACCTGGAATTTGATATGGATGTACTTTAGGATATCTTGAACAACATAAACACATTTTTAAAACTATCCGAGGTCATTAAGGGGGATCTTAAGGGGTCAAATTACCAAAATGCTCCGATTGACCTGAAATTTGATATGTGTATTTTAGGATATCTTGAGCAACATTAACACATTTTAAAAGTCATCCGAGGTCATTAAGGGGGAAGGGGTCTAAGGTAAATTACCAAAATGCTCCGTTTGACCTGAAATTTGATATGGATGTACTTTAGGACATCCTGAGCAACATTAAAAAACATCCGAGGTCAGTAAGGGGTCTTACGGGGGTCAAAGGGGTCATTGGTAAAATTATCAACATGTTTCGATTGACCTGAAATTTGATATGGATATACTTTAGGACATCCTGACCAACATAAACAAATTTTAAAAATCATCTTATGGTCAAAGGTCAACTTATCAAAATACTCCGATTGACCTGAAATTTGATATGGATGTACTTTAGGACATCCTGAGAAACATAAACACATTTAAAAAAACACACGAGGTCATTAAAAGGGGTCAAAAGGTGTCAAAGGTCAAATTATCAAAATGCTCCGATCGACCTAAAATTTGATATTGATGTACTTTAGGACATCCTGAGCAACCTATTTTTAAAATTATCCATGGTCATTAAGAGGGTCTTAAGGGGGTCAAAGGTTAAATACCAAAATGCTCCGATTGACCTGAGGTTAATGCTCATAGCTGGGATATTAAAATTCCAATTGGCTTGAACATTGACATGTAAGTACTTTACAGTTAAAGGTTATTTGTTTGAAAATCATTGAAAATGGGCAAAGAGGTACTTAACACCATCCTGAACAACATACAAATATTATTATAAATATCCGCGGTCATTAAGGGGGTCAAATAGGGAGCAATGGTCATTTTTATAAATCATTAGAATCAATATCTGCCAAGTGCAAAGTGGTAAAATTATTCTACTTGCACAGATAGATTGCTAAGGTGTAGTATTGTATCTATAAGTAGAATTGCGCCGTTCTTGAAAAAAATGAATGGAGTATTGCCATTGAATGGGGACATCAAGTTTGTCAAAAAGAGCACAATCCTGCACCTCCCTCCGGCAGCTGTGTCCAGATCTCTTCAGAGGTCTAGTTCATCTTGTTATTTCTTCACTATACAGGAGTTATAGGCAAAATATATATTTCAAATTTCATCAATCTGAGTTTTCATATTTTTACTAGCAGAATCGATCCAACTGACAATCTTCTAAAATAAAATTGATGTAAGGGTTCAAATTCATTTGCTCAAAAAGTCTCAAAATCGTTGATTTTCATAGAATATATCATATAATGCTTCTTTTTTAT